>OMLB01062239.1:11008-37348 GCA_900302555.1 Myripristis jacobus
TATGTGACATATAGAGAGAGAGAGAGAGAGAGGGAGAGAATGAATGCAAAAGTCTATTTAAAGACAATAACAGACCAATTAAAAGAAATAAAAACATACATTAATACAACTAAACACAGCTATGGTGAAACTACAAAAAATCTATCTGTCTATCTATCTATCTATCTATCTATCTATCTATCTATCTATCTATCTATCTGTGTATCTGTGTATCTATGTGTTTCAGTAGGGTTTGCGGATGATGCACCAGTTTTGATGTGTGAGGAACAAACAGAATGATACTTTGGGGTAAATTATTGATAGTTTAGTCATTAACCTACTTCTGCTGTTTAGACTAAAATAGCTTCATCTAATAATATAATGAGAAATTAGGGGCAGACACTTTGAGACAGTGAAGTAGTGAGTGAAGTAACAACATTGTGTAAAGATTTGCTCCGTTAGCTCTGAGAGGCAGTGACAAGCGTACACGGGAGTGAACGTCAACATGTCCATACATAACATAACCACAGCTGCCAAACAATGCTTTATCACAGGCTACTATCTCAACAATGCAAATGTGCCTCAATTGTTTAGTCCCTCCTCGGGCAGACCCACTGCTGTGGAAAAAAGGCCGAATTCCCAGAGGAGAGGTCATTTATAGGACAGAGCCACGCTGTCTGTCAATGTAAGCTTTACATTGCTCGACACAGATATAGAGGATGAAAGGAGAGCCACATCCACACCCACAAACACAGCCTCTATTCACGGTGTACCCAACTGAAAACACAGACAAAGGCGTCACTGGAAAGAATACAGACAAACCAAATGTGTTTTGCTGGAGAGAGGAGCTCTAGCCTGTTCAATTTGTGATCATTTTGAGTCATCATAGAGCGCACTTGCACAGTTTAAACTAATAATCCATGACATTTTCATAAACGTCTGTTCTGCTGCTCTCTATTGCAAACACGGTCTCAAATCCAGCCTATATCCAGCTTGTGAAAGCTGTTACGTTTGCTGCTCTGAACACTCAGGTAGCTCTTCCCTTGGAAAAATTTCTCTGGCCCACGTTAAGTGAGGCTTTTTTACTTTTCGGGAAGCAGCAATAGCTTGTTCTTTGAAATGACTGTTTGCTTGTGCTGGGAAAACTAGTTTGCGTGAGCGGTGATGCACACAATAGCTGAACAGAAATGAACAGCAACCAGCAGAGAGGCCCTTTGAAACTGTAGCAGTGAATGACAGCTCTACACTTGAACTTGAGCCTTCAGAAAGTCAAACCTGTAATAGACTGTACACATGCACAAATCTGTATTCACAGAAAACATTCACAGTGCATTGGAAAATCATGTGTTTGGCAACATAAGGGGCATATGTGATTAACAGAAAATACATTAAGTTTCACAGGGGTATTTATTTATTTGGTTATTTATTTATTTATATAACGACAAAATTGGCTTTTAAATGATAAAAAGCTTGTTTTTCCCTCGGACCAGTTACATTTATGCATGTAGAATTTCCCAAATCTACAAAATGTGTATAATTTAATGTTTCTGCTAATCTTCTCCCAAAAGAAGCAGTCATATGAATGAATGAATGAATGAATGAAATTTTTTATTTTGGTGTCATGCTAATGTACATAGCCCAGCCTGCATGGGCTTACAGGACACCATAACTGGTGTTATTGAAATTTCACGGTCAGGTAATGAACACAAACAAAAGAAAAAAGAAAAGAAAAACTAAAAGGAGCTCAAACAATCAAGAAGATATGTTTAGGATACACAAAAGTTTATATAAAATAGAAAATATCGATAAACTAAATTTTAGAACTCCCATATCATTTTTCGTCCCTTTTATCGAGCCTCTGGTGTCTATTCATTCCATTACGATATGAAAATGAACTTTCAGAGATTTCAAACTTTCTTCACACCAGTACTCCATCACTGTAATAAAGACGTCCGCATTAGTTTTCCTAAAAGCAGCAGCACTGTTGTGTTTTAATGATTTGAATTGGGTGGAGTGAAACGTTCTTTCCGCCAGGGAAAATAGTCCTCATGGAAACTTTTGCTTTCCACAGCCAATTCTCAGTTCTGTGGTTTATGGATGGCAAAAACTTTGTTAGCTGCAGAAGCAGAACATAATAAGGTGGCTGTTTCAACTGAATTAAGTTTTGAGGGATTGTGATTATATGTGGTGAAATGTTTAGCAGCCCCACATAATTTACAAAATGGCTTGTGGCAAAGTAAAATGTGGGGAAATATGTAGGAAACATTCAAAATCACTACTGCGGTCCTTTAAAGAGGCACAAATCTCGCACCTGGAAAAGTATTTACTGACTCATTAGAATCAACAAATAAACCTGCAATTATATTATAGTCATTTTATGATGCAGCAACGTCTCCTGACTGATAAGACAGGTAAGGAGCATGCGCGATTCATCAGTGAGCCATGCCATGCAGGATTAATGCTGAAAGGTCACAAAGAGACGACATGTGATGTGTGAAAATGCACACACTGTAATTCAACATCGATCCATTAGCTCTGCCTCCCCTGTGAATTCTCCCGAAGACACTAAATACAAAGCTGCTTCTTTTGACAAGCCACTTCAACGGCATAAAACCCTCCCTTTCAAAATTGATGTGTCTCGTGTGATACACAACGCCCACAGCTTAAGTTCTTCTTGCCAGAGGGTGGAGAAGCAGCAAGCCCCACTGCCTCCTGCAATTTGCCCTAATGGTTTTACATACCTCATTCGCTGAAACAGTCACTTTGATTTACCTGAGCGGTGCAGGCAGCTGGGAGGACATTGAAATTCCAGCGGATGGGTCCCGCGTACAACACCAATAAATAATCTAGAGGGTGTGTTTAACAGATAAATGGCTTTTTGCTTGAGTGCCATCCGTCCTGTGTAGACTGAGTGAGCGTGGTGGGCCTGAAGTTGTACCATCCTGCTCTGTCTACTGTTTATCTCACGCCTCACGCAGCTGAGCCTTAATGCTCAGCTGCTTTCCTCTATAGATCTTATAAGACTCTTATAACAAGCTCTTCATATCATCCTGTATTATGAAAGTCTGATTGCATCTCATAACAAAGCTCCTTTATTAGACAGGGGTGAGATCTATTACACAATTTTCACAAATCTCAAAGCTGGAGTTTTCACTAGTTGCTGCTGTTTGGAAGTGTTTATTGAGGTTATAATATGTGATATTTTCATATAAATGCTCATTTTGCTATTACCGTATTATCTCCAACTATAATCATCCATTGATTCTGCAAAGAAGCTGCCATACACTAGTCTATACATTAGTCTACCTGTCATTTATTAAGCACATTTCCCTTCAAAGTAATTTCCTCAGGGATACACATTTTGGCAAAGCACTGGAAGACAGGAACTGATATGTGTTCCATTTATGGCAGCAGCAAAAGCAGTTTGCTTGGAAAAAATACAAGAAGAAGTGTGTGGTTAGCATGGACTGCGATAGCCACAGTGGCTGAACAGACGAATAAAACAGCGCCGCCTTCAGAAACTCAAACTTCATCGACAAGGAAGGAAAGGAAACAGACTTGCCCACACTGTTTGATTGGCAGGTGATCTCTCGGTGCTGCGGTGCAGAAACACCAAGGCCAGCCCGGTCACCAGGAAAAAAACAGCTGGCATTTTACAATCAACAGGACTTTGCTTCTGCAGTCTGGGGTCTGAGCTCTGTGGGAGCCGTGTTCAGCTGACAGTTTGTAACATTAACCATGACCTTTTCCTAAACTTAACCATGACCATGAACCTTTTCCCAACTTTACCCTACTTGATTTGGTGGCTAACAAAGACAACAAAGCACACAAAATTGGTTTAAGTACACCAAACATGAAGAAACAAAACAAAAAAATTATTGAAGCTACAGATAGATTTGACCTGTTTGCCAAGATTATCCACAGAAAAGAAGTGATGACTCAGAAGTTATGAGCAAAATCTAAAACTCTCTCTTCAACAACAGCAAGCCAGCAGCCAAGCACTCCATCCAGACAGAGCTGGGCTCACCAGAGATGGCCCAGAGGACACTATTAGTTTCCCATACAGGGGTGAGGTGAGCAATGAGCTTCTTCAAACTTCAAAAATGACATTCTCCTACAGCTAAACTGCATTCTCAGCTGCGTTTTTAGGGGAACATATTTTGTTGCAGATTACGTTTGTAATTTAGCATAAGAACATTTGTGATCTCTTAATCTGAAGTGTGTGTGAGTTTGAATCCAGTGCAAAGTGACAGAGGTGTTGTTGCAAACATGACATTATGTTATGTTATATTACTGTAAGCAGGTGGTTAGTCAAGAAGAGTCAAAGTCAGTCAACGTTTCTCTGACCTTAACCAAGTGGTTTTTACATCTAAACTTAACCTTCCTCTAACTTTAACCAAGTGGCTTTGGTGGATGAAACCTGCTAAAGTACCGCCTGACATGATATACACATTATGGTGATTAGAAATGTGTTTGTAATACATCAGAAACAAATATAATCCGGGACAAAAATATGTTTCCCTGAAAACATAATTGAGAATGCAGTTTAGTTGTATAGGAACAAGATACATTGATTAGAAACTTGTGATACATAAGAAACAAACGTAATCTGGGACAAAATGCGTTCCCCCTAAACATGATTAAGAATGCAGTTTATTTTAATGGGAATGTCATTAGACAGGGTTGCACTTGAACTGTTCAGTAAGCTGGTGGAGCTTTAAAGCAAAATTGATCTTTGGTAGAGTGTTGAGTATTATACTTACCAGGGCGTAATATGAGTCGTACCATGGTGAAATATCTCATGAGTTGCTGTTTGCTCTCCTGGACTGGTAATCCCTGTTCAGCAATCTCAAGATGAGTGTTTATTCTATGATGCTGAAGTGGGTGGAGAGATGCACCTGTCAGTGCACTGGGGAGGGGCTTTAATGGCTGCATGTGTTCTGTTGAGATGCTTTTGTTTGAGCCATGCTGCCTCACCAGTGAGTTTGTTTGTAGTGGTTATGCCATTTATGCAGGGGATTTAGTTTATGGGCTAATATGTTACATGTTTTTTGAGTTATACATGCCCCGAATCCTAATTTAATGTTGTTTTTGATTTCAGACCATGATTCCTTTTCTTTGGTGCTGTAATATGTTAAGAGTGAGCAGATTATATACTGAGCAGGAGCAATTTAGTCCAGCCCATGCTCATGGAAGAGTTGAAAACCTGTAAGTAAGGCTTCCTATTGAGATCTAAAGGTTAAGTGACTGTGTTTTGTTATATTGTATTTACTGTTGTTTCCATAAATAGGATCCTGAAGACGTGAACTGATCTGAACCATTCCTTTAACTTTGTGGATGCATTAATAATGTAAGCTGAATTATTTAGGCTATATTTAATTATCTTCTCAACATGTTTGGCAATGTATTGATTCCTTTATTTGTTGTATTATTGTACAGAAATCATCCATCCATTCTTCCATTCATCTGCTCCACTCAATAAATGGTTAAATGGCTCTTGGATCCTTGTGTTTAAATGTGCACACAAGTCAAAAGGTCTATGATTCAGCAGATATTATGGTTCTTTTTTGCAGCACACACCAAGTTTAAGTTCTAAAGTCTTTTTTAACCTCAAAATATTGGATTCATATCTCTCCATTCACGTCCATAGCCTGGCCAAACAGATCTCAAAGCAAAGTAAGACTTTTAGCACATAAATGAACACAAACAAAGCAGATTATTCCAATATATGAACCAACTTGTTTTTTTGTCATTTATTTTATAAGTGTTACTTTTGGAGCTGTTTTGCTGTGGGAGTGAAAGTAGAAACAGAAATGCAGTATTATGAATTAGCAAACAAGGGAAGCACAGAGCAACTAATGAGGATAGTCCAGGTAACTATACAACCCAGCATTCTACTGAAGTTCAAATTTGCTTTAAAGCTTAAATTTTTACTGTCATTTATTACATCCATCCATAAATGCTTGTAAAAAAAAAATCAGGAAAGTTAGATGGGAGCAACAAAACAACACCAGAGGAGATAATTAATGTCAGTTTGACTGATGAGTGAGGCTGCGTATAGCCTGCAGGGGAAAGGTGATTGACATATTTAACTGATAATCGATGTATGAGAGATAGGATGAACATGAAAACATTTACGTGGCAGTCTTTTTTGTGCTGCCTATGTGATTGACTTCATAAAAAAAATTGTTGGAATAAGACTAACAGCGATAAATGGATTTTTGCGTCTTTTAATCACAGTCTCTTAAGAGTCCTAGGAATTAGGCCTGTGCTTTTCCAGACATGGTCTGGTCTTCTAAGCTATTAGGTTTCTCCTCTTTTAAGCAAAGCTCTGTCTAAACATATGAAATAATACTCAGTGGATTTGCTTATTAAATGTTTCACAATGATTAGTTACATTTCTTGGTCTATGCAGAGGTAATCAATCCAAAGTAAAAAATAAACAGTCAGAGTCTGATGAGTAACTGTTGGGATAAAACAGATGATGCTGGAATGACATGTCCAAGTTTATCGGGGGTTTAAAGCCATAAAAAGCATTTATTGCAAGTGAGTGCTCGTTATTCTCCTACAAGTATGCTTGTGCTGTTTGGACTCAGCTGCTGCAGAGGTTTTCCTCTGGAGCGCATAATAATGTCTCAGCAGGGTGGCACAGAGAGAAGGGAGAACCAGATTTGCAGAAGTGCAAGATAAAGTTATTACAAACTAATGAGGAAATGATTTGCGGCCATTTTTTTCATAAGAATATATAAAAAAAATCATAATTTGGTCTGCCTTATTAGTGTTATGTGTTGAAGCCCAGTGAGAAGACACATCATCGTGCTAAGGCAGTTCAGTGAAGTTGTGCTGTTTGTGATTCTAAATGATGCCAGACAATGTTTTAATGAGCTCTGGGTTCAAGAATGCAAACCTTATATTGTTTTGTACTATACTGCCTTAAATTGGAATTGGAACTGTTAACCGGCAAATGACTAAGTATGCAAACACAGTTACTTCATTTCAGCATTCATTTAATATGTAATATAGAAGTTTTCATGTGTGTTCATACTGAGCTTTTGTAAGCCTCTATTTTTGTTGATTTTGCAGTCAGCGGTTTTCCCCTACTACCAAAGCAATGCTTAAGATTAATTTGTTTTGCCTCTGGTAACAAGAGACCACAAAAGTAGATTGGACTTAAGAGCTGGAAAACCACTGAATATCAATACCTCTATTTCATACTTTTTCTAGGCTGTTCAATTTATATTAACATTCACTACTTTCCCTTGCAGTCAGTAATCAAGAGAAAAGAGGTCCTGCAGCACAGCTCCATATGAATGAGAAAAGATGGAAAAGGTGATTGTATGAGCACCTCAAAATTTTGTGGGGCATAATGGGTCTTTTTTTCTGTCTATAAAAGTGGAGCTCATTTCAGTGTAAATGCAGCAACAAAAATAGTCAACAAAATTAGACACCCAGTCATTGTCAATGGCACAGCTCCAGGTTGTAAACATCACAAGATAAAGCTTTGGTTCTGTGATTTCATACCACGGGGAAGAGTTGCTCATGTTTGATTGTTGTTCCATTGCATTTTTGCAGCACCTAATCAGACAAATACCATTTCTCAAGTTTGCCCGGTAGTCTTTGCAAGCAATTACCACAGTGGAACTATCTATGTTTTGAACAAGAAAAGAAAACAATCAGCAGCTCCCAGTGAAGCCTTGTGATGAGGCCAAAACACGCTGATGGAGAAACCATGTTCCATTCCAGAATGGCTTTATTAATATGTAAAGCCCGTGCAAATGCATGATCTGTCATTTGTCACTTGAGGGGGAGCGAGAGCACCTCAGCGGAGAGGCTTCTGCATCTGAGCTGCAGGAGCTCCTCTGCTGTGAGGGCTTTAGTTGGAGGGAACGAGACAGACAGAATTTTCCTGTTATCTGCTGGCACTGATATTATTTATTCCCCTCATTTAATTCTCACCTTCCCACTCATTATGAAAAAACTAACACCCACGCATACAGAGTCCAAATGGATATAAACCAACCTTCAACCAAATTTAAGCAATTTGTGGCAAAACTGTAAGCACCAACAATTAGTTTTACTACACCAACTTTTTTTCTGACCTAAGCCAAGACAATTTTCTCTTCCTATGACATAGCACAAGATTTATTTCCATCCAAAGCCACCAGCTGCCGATTAGCATTTAGGAAAGCACCACTGCTGGAACCCAGGCACCTATTGTGAGGAACAGTGACACTCACAACGGCAATTGTGCCTCCCAGCTTTGTCACCCAAACAATATAATGTTAATGCATGATGGAAAGGTATTATTCAGTCCTTGTGTATGGCTTATAAAGAGTAGTATGGTGGGTTTCCAGTATCATCTAAATTTATCTGGGAAGGACCATCAAAATTTAGCAAAAAGAATGAAACATTAACCTAAGGCTGTTTTCACACCAGCCCTGTTTAGTCTGGTTGAATCAAGCTCCCTTGGTGCAGTTCATTTGAACAGATATGAAACCAGTCACATTCCAGTTTGGGCCAAGACCAAGATGAGGTGGTGGTCTTGGTGGTCTGGATTATCCAAATGTGTTTGTACGATCAGGTGAGGGAGGGAAAACGTCCTGGAAGTAAACCCTTCCTTTCTCTGCTTTGCAACTTAATGATATCTGTCTGCCTCTAACCAATCAGCAGGCGGACAGATCCACATGCCATGTATTGATACATTTACGTTCATTTTAAAAAGCCCATGAAATGGACTCTTACTTTCTTGATTTGATGTATTTCCTGTTGAAACAGGAAGTTTGGGAGGGACACAGTGCAGGGAAGAATCCTTAACAAGTGCAAAACAATAGGACATCAGTTTGGGAGAGAAACACTTTTATTAAAGGGACAGGTGGGTGAGAGAGGATGTTTAAAGATCTGTGAAGGTTTTATTGGTTGAAATTTTAATTCACACCCACTAGTGCAGGATGATGTCACTATTTAGGATACTCTGTTTTACAGGAGGTTATGTGAGGTTGTTTCATGGAGACTTAAATTCTTTGCCTTATGATATGAAACCAAACCAAATGAACAATGCAACAAAGTATCACCTATTCCACTGATTCTCACCACAGTTAGTGTACTATCGGTGTGAAAATGCCCTGAGATATCTTTTGTCAAGAGCTCAGCCATTATAAGATGGAAGTGGGCAAATCCCATGAACTCATCTGGGGAATCTAGCTATATAAGAAATCACACAAAAAGTTAGTTATACTTTTTCATATCACCAACTCAAACATGAATGTGGCAAGGAGGGGCAGGGAGTAGGGACTGGTTTGAGGTAATGAAAGCCAAGGGTAGCCCCTCAGGGAAACAATGGTCTTCTGCCCCTGATAAACCTACATTCTATGTACTGTATGTATTTTTTCCCAGTAGATGCTGGTTGATGAGTTTCTGGACTGACCCACAAGCAGCCAATGGCCAGTGAAACGCCCACATACAAGCATGGAAAGGTTAAGCGAAGGAGTTATTCCCAAATGGGCCAACATTAATTAAAGCACGAACTGGTGGGGTGTTATTTATGTTTTTATTTATTTATTTATTTATTTTACAGTTCTGGTGTCAGCTGCACGTCCGAACCAGAGGGCTGTTTCCTTCTTCTCACTGCCTGTTGAGTTGCCACAGGCATTATATATTTAACTTCATCCCAAGAGATTTACAGTTTCAATACACCCACAGTTGAAGGTTGCCACACATTGTGCATGTTAATGAAGTTTTTTTTGATGTTTAGTTTTTTTTCCTTTTTTAAAAAAATTTTTTTTTACTGACACATACTAAAAAAACATGAATTTCCAACCTTAAATCGAGCTCAGTTAAACTGAAAACCTGGTGTATGAAGCAGGCTATTTATGTGCATCATCTCACAGACTGAAAAACTCTGATTGCATGCCCTCAAACGTTATTCAAGAATAATTAAAACAACAACAACAACAACAACAACAAAAAAAACAAGATTCACAGCTTGAATATCCAAAAATGATCCAATGATTTGCAACACTTGGAGGGTAAAATGAAAATTGGACTCCAGAGAACTCTTAAGACCATTAGAACTTGCACAAAACCATGGCTGAATGGTTCTGCTCTTTCATAATGTCAAAGTTTCAGTCATGTGAAGGTTCTGAGGAGTCATTTTCCAATCTTAATGCCATAATGGTAAGTGTGAGAAATGGATGGTTAAATACAGATTATAGAGGAGCGGTGATAAATCCTGGAGCACCATTCACCTGAGAAGCTCTCACCTCCATGTGACCTGCACCTAAGTGTAGAACATTGATTTGCTATAAAGGGATCACATACTCACTGTGATTCTCTTTTCCCCTTGACCAGACTGCAACATGTGTAAGAAATTCTTTTTTCAGGTTCAGTGGAAACATTCACAGACATTTGACGGAGTCTGACTGCTCTTTATCTTGGAGGACAAAGAGGGAGACCTACTGCAGGTACCCTTTTTCTTTCTTTCTTTCTTTTTTTTAAGATCCACTAGGTAACTTCACATATTGGCAGCCTCTAATTGCAGCAAGAGGCAACTGCTTGAATTCTGAGGACTGCAATACCCAGAAATCTGAGCCAGGCTCAAAGGAAAATTTAACCTTGGTCAAGTGTTGGGGTCAAAGTTACCTTTTTGAGTCCACATGGTGGTGAAATATCCTCACAAGGTGCTCCGTGCTCTTCTGAGCTGCTAATCCACAATACTGGATTTCTATTTCTCCACTCATTTCTATAGTGTGGCAAAACTGGCCAACACAACACTTCCAGCTCATAAATGAATGCAAAGAAAGAAAAAACATGTTGAGTAGTATACCAAATTATACTATACTGTACCATTTTTTATGTTACTATCTGAGTTGGAAAGTAGATTCGGCAGGTAGTGTCTGTGGGAAATATCCACATAATAGCTTTGCACCAGGAAGGAACAACCTGATAGTTTTATAAGAAATAACTGTAATCACATGAGAAAAAAGAGTAGCAGGACATGCTGGTTTTTTGCCGTAATCCACTTTGTTGCTGTTTGTTTCTGTGCTAAAAACGTTATTTTGGGGTCTGTATTGCTATGTAAGTGAATGGAGAGTTAGTAATCCAGTATTGTGGATTAGCAGCCCAGGGTAACACGGAGCAACTAATGAGGAGATTTCACCACCATGTGGACTCATATAGCGCCCAGGGAACTACATAACCCAGCACTAAATCAATTTTGCGTTATTACGGCTGTTAATTTCATTATGTGGCTTTTCTTAGCAATTGTGAAATATGTCTACTGCAGCTTTAAGGGTCACGATAAAAACTAGTAAATAACATGATCCAAACAAAAATGATTCAAACACACAAATGTCAGTGCTTTTTTCAAGATACAGAATGAGAATTAGAAAAGTTTCTCCAAGTTGTGTCCTTTGAATATTTAATAGATCAGAACACTGCACCATTATTTGCTGGAACTTATGGTCAATGTGAGACACGTATTTGTGCAGATAGTATCTCCCTAAATACCTTCAACCTGTGGAAAACTGTAGCCCCTAAACTGCCCTAGAGAAGTTTCTTTTAGTGCTGTTCACTCTGAAACGCGTTTATGTATTGTGTGCAATCAAATTTAACAATTTAATTGTGTCTTAAATAATGCAGATAAACTGCAGCCCATTCCTGTGTCGAGTAACATAACCCTTTGCTGTGGATAAAATGATTTGTTCAATTCTTTATGAGGGATGGGAGGGAAACAGGAGACATTGCTGGAGACTAGGCTTATGATAAATGAAGTAAGCTGAATGCATTTCCATTTAGAGTAGACAATATGTGCAAGGTTTCATACAGGCAATTCAATAAAACTGACCCTCAGAGACTGGACACACTCAAAATGAGTTCCCCATTAATAGCACAGGATAATATCCTTGAAGCAATTATAAGGAAACATAATTACAACTGTCACGCCTAAGCATCATAATGCGATAAGGAGATGTGAAATATGCTGATATGATAGGAAATATATTTTCAAGGTTACCAGACAACATTAGGTGAAAGATTGATGTGAGCATGAAAGGAGAATGTACCAAGTGGACTTCAAAGCAACCAAAGATTATCAAAGTAAGTCACTGCGCAGGGAGCAAAATATAATTGAATGTCATTAACATATACATTAGAGCCACGAAATAATCAGGCAACGTTGATATCTGAACTCTTCAGATATCGTGGGCCTTGTTTAATGGATCTTGTGGTACTGATAAAAATGTGTGTTTGTCTTGAAGAATTACTTACCACACACAGCTGAGAAAAGCATGCTGGATAACACTTCAGGAGGCTGCCAAACAAATGTATCCTCCATTATAGGAGAGTGTTGAGGATGCTTTCAAACAGCCACAGTTGAAACTCCTGTCTAGGCATTGTCACATCAGTACTAAGTGCCTTACACAGGAAAGAAAGGTTCTTCACACATTAAGACAGTGGTTCTACTTGGACCAGTAGCTGCCTCAAAAGAAACCTCCTGCTGGTTAAAATACAGATATTGACATATCATAATAAAGAACCCAGCACTTCCTTCCAGGATACCTTCTGGTGGCGACCTATCAGCTCATCTGCCAGTCCATCATCCAGAGAACCAATCAGAATATGTGCTTCCCACTCAGCTAGTTGTCTTTCTGTATTCTGTATGTGTATATGTATTACATCTCATTTAGTTTGTTTTCTTTCAGCTTTGGTTCATTCATATGCCCCAACACCTCCCCACCACCAATGTAAAGGCTCCAGCTGGGGGAATGTGAGGGGGTTGAATCCTAATAGTCAACGTCCAAAAAAATCTCTTCATGTCAATAAATGTTCATTTTATTCAGCAAACTCTAATTCTGTCACTTCATATAATTCTCTCCTGATTCAATTGTTATTGTGCAACGCAACAGAAAAACACCAGGTTCTCAAGCATTATCATGTCATGGATCCCCATAAATGACCATGAGCCCTCATTTGGTAAGATATCAGAAGGCTTTAAATTTGGGGAAATATATAACAGTGTGAAGAGTGAGATTGAGTTGAAAGAGAATCCTAGGATTAGAGTAGTTATTCTTATGCAGTGTCTAATTGGCGTTTCTAGTGAAGGAAGTTACAGTGAAATTAAACGAGTTGCTGGAGGAACCTCCCCAAGGACCCGTAGAGGTCCCGGATTCAACCTCGAAAACCGCTGCTAGAGTGTATCTTCATTTTTTATTTATTTACTTATTTATTTATTTTACTGCAGCCAACGTCCGTCTGAATTGAACACCAATGTACATTACGGCCTCTCTGTAGAATAGTGATTAAAACACACGGTAAAAACAAGTTGGTTATAGAGACACAGTCACCAGAGCAGCAGCAAACAAGGACACGGCAGCACAGAGGGCAAATCCCATTTGGCTGTTCCATAGCTCTGGGCCCAGGCGAACATCTGTTGAATGTATTAAGATCTAAAACTCAGCCAATTATCAGTGAGAAACACAGCCCCTGGTCAGTCTGTCCGCAGCCCATTTCTGGTTAGCTGCTGATGTCTGTAGTTTGCCTCCATCTTCCCCTCTCCTGCAGGCGTGGATGGCTGAGCCCGGGCCAAGGACAGGGATGCAGAAAGCTACAGTAGCAATAAAAAGACGACCTGGTTGACTCATGTTGTTTATAAAAGAATCTATGCGCCAGCACACAAGTGGGCGTGAGGAGGTGGACCTCTTTGTGTGTGTGTGTATATGTGTGTGTGTGTGTGTGCTTTTTGTTTAGTCTCTGGCAGCTATTTAACATAGATATATTCAAATTCAGATATGTGCTTTCCACCGCTGGGCTGTTTTTATGCTCTGTGCTCTGTATAGGTGGCTGGATCTGGAGAGGAGGATGCAATTATTTTTGATTGGACACAGATAAAAGGCTTTGCTAAATGGGTATCTAGCAGGTCTGTTCTGCACTGTAGCTGATGGTTCATTGGTGTTAACACTGGATTAAAATGACAACAGGACTTAATAACAGACCAGTCACATAGATGAGGAATATGCCAGTCACCAGATTTCAAAATGTGACAATGGCTGCATTTGGTAATACATAGAAACATAAAGCAGGGGTCTGCATATATTTCCATACCACGGACTCCAAATAGACAACATTTAATCCCAGCAACCTCTGTGGGTAGATTTTAGTTTCTGATAATTATATTAAAAGCATATGATTTGAAAAGTCAACCTTACCCACTCCCTAGGAATACGTCCTGTGAATAACAGTGAAATTAATCTATTATAAAGTCAAATCTCTCAAGGAGTTTACCTTGAGAGCCCCTGAGGTGGAGCTCTTGAAAATGACAGGCAAATGCTTCAAAATTGTGCACTGCACCTTAATATTATTTTTCAGTATTATTTTCCAACCCAGGTGCTATTAAATGTGAATTCCTGTTGTTTGTAATGGCACATAGCTCAACCTCACCACTAGCTCACCACTTTGCCCCAGCTTCTTGTTAGCTCTAAACACAGTCCAACAGAGCACTTGTTTTCAGCCGCTCAAAAATCACCATACATCATAATACAGTTGTGTCGTTTTGAATTTTGCATTTATTGAGTTTTGAACTATTTCTGTTGATTACAATTGGAAATACTTACAACAGCCACACACTACATCCCAAACAACTTCCGCAGAGCACCACAGAGAGCAGTCCAGAAACTTGTAGCAAACGTTAGCGTAACGTTAGCCGAGCCAACAGCACAATGCTATGGATTTCCAATTGTAAATGCTGACTAAGACCTGTTAGAAGACACAGTTTGCAAACATTTTTTCTCAGCGGACAATTTAAAAGACATATTTGAATGTAGTGTGCGTTTCCTATTTTTAAAAAGGGACATTTAAAATGTTTTTTTTGAGATGCACAAACTGACTGAACTGTGTGGACAGTTAGCAAGAAGCTGGTAGTGGTAAGTGTCTGGTCACTAAAGCTAGCACCGAGGCTGTGCTTTCAACAGGTATAAATGGCAGGAGTGTATGATTAAAAGTGCAGTCAGGGGGCCATATTGGAGGTGTGCATTCGGCCTCCTGGGCTGGGTGTTTCACTATCGCTGCTGCAGGGTTTTTGCTTCCAATTAGACTTGTTCTAAGTGGTGATAGAGTTTCCCTGCATCTACAGCCCAGCAGACTTCCAGTTGTCTTCCCTCAGTGCCTCGCTCTATTTTAGGCTCCACAGGCTATTGTTCTGACACCTTGTGTTTCTGAAATGACAACATTGTCTCAGTTTGGCTCCAAAATTGGAAGAGTTTAAAAAAAAAAAAAAAAAACAGTGACCATGAAACATGTACTGTAGCCATTAGGAATACATGACCTGGCAGATGGTGGTTCCCTTGGTTTTCCATTACTGCCCAGCAAGGGTGGAGGCAACAAATTACATTTGCTGTGTTACTCTGCTTGGTGAGTGATGAGTTTTTTGTTGTTGTTTTTTTTAAGTTGGTAATCATATTTTTACTTGAGAATGCTCTGCTTATTTTGCTTCGTTGCTTTAATGATATGCATATCAACCTACACAAGTGTTTTTAACCTGCTAACCGAGCTGTCATTAAACTTGCATGACAAATCATAAGATTTGTGTTCTTCAGCTTGGACACCTCTGCCATGCTGTTTGACTGCCAAAAAATTGCCAATTTCTTTCTCAAGTTGATTAATTTCCATCTTGCAGCTCAGTGCCCCAGTGTAATAATAACTCACTGTGGGTTGCAGCAAATAAATAATAGCAAAAGCGGTCCAAGAGGGAAAGAGCCACATCTGCATCGCTCCTCCTCGTCCACTCTCATCGTGTTGCTTTTCATCTTTAGAAAGCAGCACTGGTGTTTGCTCCAGTTTTGGCTCAGAGATGGTCACGTTCCTTTTTAGCAACTTGCCCTCCTCTGAGCTGTTCAGGTGTTTTTCTTTGCTGGGTTTTTTGGATTAATGAAGCTTGACTTTTCCTTGGTACTGCTATTTTCTGCTGCTCAACTTTCCAGTTTTATTTATTCCATACTATTCCAAACAAACTGCGTGGACGGGTCCCACCTAGTACTGGGCATCTAAAACAGCAAATGTAAATGCTTTCATGAGCAATACAGTCACATCTTCCTCAGTGGAGAGCTTGCTAATTAAAGCAGAGATCCAATAGAAATGGCAAGTGAACAGGCCAAATGTCACCGTACAAAATAATAGAATAACACAATAACACAATCCTGCTTTGATATTTGCTTTTCTGGCAGCTGAAAACAATGCGCCCCCTCTGTCACTGTGCCGTTGAAACTCCAGTGGGTGGGGAGTATTTGTTCCAAAGTACAGGCAAGAAAGTGAAATTTAAAAGCCTAAAATCTCAGCAGCTGGCAAAGTAATCATTGTCACTGGTACTCATCAGGGACTGTATCAACCCCCATGTCCTGTGGGACAGTTAAGTGTCAATTATTGCATGTAGTGCTTTAAATCCTGGGTAATATTATTTATACTTATGAATGTCTTCCGCAAAGTGGTTACTTAAACCAAAACTGACCTTTGAACTTGAACTTTGTTGGTTTGTATAGTTCCCTGGGTGTTTTATGAGTCCACATGGTAGCAAAATATCCTTATCAGCTCTGTGCTGCCCTGAGCTGCTAATCCACAGTACTGGATTTGTGTCTCTCCATTCCCTTCCATAGCAAAATAGTCCCAAAACAACACTTTTATCACATAAACAAACTCAAACAAAGCAGATTATGCCAATATTAAAAACAACAGTTCCAGTAACCCTTTTTTAAAATTTGTAATTATAATTATTTGATACATTTGATTTGATGTTTTTTTTTTTTTGACACGGATTATGTTTGTTTGTAACGTATCATCAGATTGTCTGTTATCCTTTAGTCTGAGTGGTGGAGTGGTGGATGGGTCAAACAAACAACTTCCAGTCCAGCGTGAAGCTACAGTGGAATATGTTTTTGTGAATGTTACTTATGTTATGTCATCATAACCAAGTGATTTTTATGCCTGAACGTAACTTTCTCTAACTTTATTCAAGTGGCTTTGGTGGCTAAAGGCAATGAAACTGGCTAAAATGCCACCTGACATGATAAACAAGTTATGATGACTAGAAATGTATTTGTGATTCATTAAAAAAAAAAAATACTCAACAAAAATGCATTTCCTACAAAACCTAATAAAGAATGCAGTTTAGTAGTATTGGAGGATAACTTTTAGAAGAAAGGGTTGGACCGGACCAAATCAAACTAGTGTTTGACTGATTTATTGATTTGGTGGGTCACTAATTCCAGTGCCTCCTTGCAGTTCACCAACAATAAGGTGATACACCTTCAAGGAGATATAAAGTCAAACTCAGTCAGTGCACAGGCAGGGAAAGGTTAGCATATGCCTTTTTCTCTTTGTATTCATTACCAACCCAAGACAGCCATCTTTAGCCATCTCCCTGATCTCATTATGGAACTATACTTACTCAACGGCGCAGTGATTTTTATGTGAAGTGGTGACACTTACAAATGCTGTAATCAAACAGTTGGAGGGAATTCTGCCCTCTCCATTCTCCCACAGCAGTTAGAAATGCCAGTGCACATAACAGGAGAACATGTAATCAAGTATTTATGGCTGCACAGACAAGTCTGCTGGGTCTGGCTCATTAGCTACACATGTAATTGGACATAGTAGGCTGTAACTGCTCAGCTGGGTGTGCAATGGCTGCCCCATTTCATTGTGGCACCATTGCTGGGAACAGTTGACATTTCTTTGTTTATACCGGGCTGACGCTACTGTCAAGCAGCGCACAAGTTTCACGGGATGTCTGTCAACCATATCAAACTCAATTATACCCAGTGAAGTCAGCTACTTATGCCTCCGCCCCAAAAAGTAATTTCACACCAATTAAAAGCTGCAACAACAGAATCTGCAATCCTGTATCGCAGACCCCTTCAATCCTGCCTGCAGCCCTGACAATGTGATACAATGAGGTCAGTCACAAGCTGAGCGTGGGGAACAAAATGGCTCCTTCTATTTTTCAGCCTAAACGAAGAAAATCTTAATGAGAGGAACAGAAGCTGTACCATGTGAGTGTGTGGAACAGCAATATCTGGACTGAGACCCTGGGTTTCCTTTGAGGTGGGGGTCAAAGGGTGAAAGCAGAAGAGCAGAGAGTATTCTATTAAGGGAAGAGAGATAAACACACAGCAGCTGTTGAAGGCTATCCGTGAGATAATTAAAACCTGCACAATACCTGTCTCTGCCCCATTGGGTTTTATAGCGAGTGTTAAACTGCCAGATTATATTTAATGGAAATTGGGTTGTCACAGTGGCTTGAAGTACTGAGGAAAAAAATTAGCGTATCACCTCATCGGTGTGGTGTCATCAGCAGTACACCATCATAAAGAAATGGATTTGGAAAGAGAGAAGGCAAGATCTTCTGTATCCATCGTGGCCTCGGGACCTGATGACACTGCACCCTTCCAGCTCCCAAAAACCCTTTCAACATGTTGTGCCAGC
Source organism: Myripristis jacobus (assembly GCA_900302555.1). Classification (NCBI taxonomy): domain Eukaryota; kingdom Metazoa; phylum Chordata; class Actinopteri; order Holocentriformes; family Holocentridae; genus Myripristis; species Myripristis jacobus. The sequence goes on from OMLB01062239.1 coordinate 29,456, forward strand.
GGGACAGCGCCTCTTATCAAATCTCTGGCCCCACTGGACCTGTTAGGGGGATTTTCTCTGTGGGAATCTTGTTACCGACGCTTCTCTCATTTGAATAATTGTGCAATAACAAGAAAATGAATTTCCTGTGTCCTAGTCTACTAGCATTCATGAAGCTAAATAGTGTATCAGTGTTTTAATAGCTTGCCTGTGGTTGTTGTCACATCGCTTCGAACGCAGTCCGTGAGAGTTGTATTTGAATCGTGTCTGCTTGAAGATAATCTTCGGCTAATAAGGGGATTTGTATTCCCTCATTCACAATGGTTTTTCTTGCTCGTTATTAAAAGGATCAGAAACACTAAAACATGCTTTTTGTGGTGTTAACTGATATCTGGGTGTTATTTGAGATAAAAGACTATAATACTATGCAAGTAAGTGCATATGTTTATCTGTGAATATTTTAGGCACTAAATTCACAGTTCTCCTTTTGTCTAGGATGAAAAATACAGAGCAGGTAAATGTCATTGCACTTGTACTCCATGTTTGATCCAAAACAAGGAGTGCATGGATAACAAACAGAAAAAAAAATGCATGGCAAATTTATATGTGGCTATAGAAAATGCATGTTGTCTGGTATAGTAAAATCACTGTGAACTTTGGACATTCCTTCCCCTCAATAAGGTGAGCGTTTTTCTGTTTTTTGTTTTTTACATAAATATTTCCCTCAACTTTTGCAAACTGATTTCATGACCTCATAAATAACAACCAATTTTATAATCACCAATTACTGCTGTAGCAAAATCCCTGTCTGGACCTTTCCCCTCTCTGCATTGTGTGTCAACGCATCTCCATAGCTGAGCTATTTGAAAAAACAACCTTATTTCCCTAATTAACAAGACAAGAAAAGAGGGCTTTAAAGTGCAATGGCTGTTTGATCAGAAGCAGGTAGCAACTGCAGTTTCTATGAATTTGTATTGGCTAATTAGACCCCCCCACCCTGCCCTTCCCGCCCCGAATGCCCACTCTATAACACAAGCGAGTTGTTAGCACATGCAGGATGTCCTGGGAGATTTCTCCCCGACATTTTATGACATTGTATTAATGATTTTTGTTTTCTGTGATAACAAACGGGAAAAAAAATCCTCCAAATAGCCACAAAGCGGGCACAAACTAATTTCCAGGCCTGTCAACAAGCCAAGTTGCCGCAAACAACAGTGGGTATCACATCAGCAGAAAATAAGGGATAAAGCATGAGGTGTATTATCATGACCTTTTTTTTCCTCTAACACTCAGCTGGCATTGGAAAACAGTGTGTACACAAGAGTTTTGTTGTCTGAGTGCTTGTGCGGACTATTGACAAAGCTGAGGATGAAGAAGGTGTCCATTAAAACACCCCGGGCCCAGCTTGTCCCATTGTTGATGGGTATCAAATAATTTATCTTTGTGATGTGAAAAGAGGACAAAATCAATGTGGACAGAATGGCCAACGTCGATAAGCTGGGAGAATTACTATTGCACAAGCGATATGATATGCAGCAAGAGCAGAATAGAAATGTGGCTTAGTATGCTTTCAGCAGAGACTGAGCAAAGTCTCACATGAGGGAAAGCAATGACAGCTCTTCTGGTTTGTCCCAGTGCATTTAAAGAGCGCTACACAAAACAGCTGCGAGTGCTGGAAAACAAGTCTTATATACTGCTGCATGTTGTCCCCAGTAATACATGTATTCAGAAATGACCCAGCCAGTTCAAATCAGCGGAGGCTGATCCAAGTACCAGTTCTGTGATTAAAACGTAGTCATCATAACACACAGAAAACAGTACTGTAATTATCAAAAAAATAATGCATAATGTACATGCTATAACTGCTTTCTTAATATTCCTAGAAAGCACTTGATGGGCGAAACTTTGTAGGTTAAGGATTGGATGGTTATCCGGTTTTATCACAAACCATGCTAAAATGTACAATGGTTAGCTATGCTGTTTCAAATCTAAATCATCACCACAACCTTTTTTGATTAGCCCACCTTTAAAAAGTCATGGTTTTTGACATACATATATTCTGGGTTTTATAAAAATGCACATTTGATTTGTTGACATATGCTTGTTCTTCTGTTAAACCTGAATTATAGAAAATGTCTCTCTGATTGCTGTCATGCAGTTACATGCAGCAATTCATATTAAACCAGCTTTGCAAGCTTTAAACTGACATCAGGAAGTAATTTAGGTCCTTATCTCACAAAATATTATACATGGACAACTATGAACAAGGTCTCAACTGTAACTATTTCTTCCAGTTTGCTTTAACAGGGAAAGCTATACAAGCCATGTAGTGGATGTCCTGATCAAGTCTTCTTCATGGGAATTCTGAGCTTGTTATTATCTACTTGTATACTCATAAGGGTCATTTGAAGCTTTCCAAAAGGGTTTGGTTCAGGTTTCACTCTGGCTGAGCCTGTTAAAGGCATGTGAATATTACTAATATTACATGGCAGCACTGCACAAGGAATTACCTCCTGTCTCATTAATATTCCAACAGGGTGAGCCAGACGTTTTGGAGATACCAACTCCGGGATCTGACTGCATCACCCAGACCTGCTGCAAAGATTATGCAGAACATCAGAGGCTCTGGGAAGAAAAGGTGACCAAGACAGGAATAAAACCTCCGAGACATTTCTGAGGATTCTAAGGATATCAACAGCACACAGTAAAAATGTTTGAAGCCTCTCTGTTTTTAGTTTCATTAAAGCGTTGGCTTTTTTCACGGTAGATATACAACATAAGTTTAAGACACTCTAGACAGCCTTAGTGAGATGCAGACAGATGGAGCCATGACAAAAAAATCAGGCAAAATTACTTTCTTTTGATTGCTCAAAGCATTTGTAAACATTTCAGCGCAATCTTTTGACACACGTTGGATACATAAAATGAGGTACTCGTCAAGATATACTATCAAAAAAAAGTTTTACCTGTATGCAAGTCTTGACAGATAATAAAACAGCCATGAATAAAAGCCAGTAAATTAAATAACAAACAGTAAAAATGATTACAGAAGATTACAGAAGAAAAGACACTGCAATGATCAATATATCAAGCAAATTAAGAAAACCTGTAAACAGAAATGGGCTTTAGGAGGTGAGGATACTAAACTTAAACATTAGAATACTATCCTAATGCTGCTTTCAAGTGCTGTTGGAAATATGATTATTAAGAGTTGACTTCACATGGAAGATCTGGCAATAATTAGTTATGTTTGCAAGTCTTGGGATATCAGCTTAAAACATTTTTGTAACAAGAGAGAGAGTATTTTGATTCAGTCAAATGCTCGCACTGTGAGTTGTTTATTACAATGACAAACAAAACAGTGCCAAAAATATGAGTGAGACGTAACACAATTCATCAATTAGGGCATGGTGAGAGAAGAAAACAGGAAGAAAAGAAAAAGAAAAAAAATGGTGAAAAAGATAAACAGTAATCATAACAATGGTGATGATGATGATAATAATAACAATGATAACAAATAAGGAAAAAAATCAGACTAACAGGCTTGATGAGGTAAACTTGCACAGGGTTTTTTTTCTAATTTTTTCATGTTCTGAACCCCCAAGTTGACATTCAGTAGGCTGCAGACCCTGGAGGATGTTACACTGACATACAAGTGAGCAGTACCACTAACATTACTATGCACTGTTAAGTGTGTGTGTGCGTGAGAGAGAAAGAGGTATCTACGCATCTGTATGTGTGTGTGTGTGCACTAGCATGTGTGAATGTCAGCGAATGTGCATACAGTAGGCTGACTCTTGCAAACACACAGTGCTCTATGTGTGTGTGTGTGTGTGTGTGTGTGTGTGTGTGTGTGTGTGTGTGTGTGTGTGTGTGTGCTGAGCTAATTTTAATTCTTGCTCTGCATCACTGTGTGGATTAATTCTGCCGAATACAGTTAATTATGATGACTGTGCAAGTACAAATACAACACTTAATACAGCATGAGTGAGTGACGGTGCAGCCTGTGTGTGTAATCAGGGGTTGAGTTACAGGGTGGGTCCAGATTTGACATGGAGATTACTGCACGTAATGGGTTGGGTCCGGTACTGAGCTTTGCAGGTGCAGGTGGGTGCAGGGTTGCAAAATTAATTAGTCCATGCAGGACTCTGGTAGACCCCCATTTCAAGTGATTTTGACCTATAGGGACTCTTATTACAAAGATTCTGTGAAATGGACTTTCTTGATTTGATGTATTTCTTGTTGAAGCAGGATGTTTGGGTAAGACATGGTGCAGGGAAGAATCACTCACAAGCATCAACCAACAGGATCTCAGTTTGGGAGAGAAACACACTTTTATTTGAAGGGACAGGTGGATAAAGACGAAGATAAAGATTTGTGAAGGTTTTATTGGTTGAAATTTGAATTTACAGCCACTAGTGCAGGATGATGTCACTGTCTAAGATCTTCTGTTTTACAGGAAGTAGAAGTAGAAGGTCATTTCATGGGGACCTTAAAAGATGTATATTTGGTACATTTTGGTTTGTATTAAATGCTTGTGAACATTCACAAGCATTTAAACACAAGAAATCTGACATCAATCCACCAACACTGATCTGACCTTTTAAATATATTATTTTAATAATCCTAAATAGAGAGAAATATTTTTGTGCTATTATTTATTTATTTATTCTGATGGTTTTGAAAGAAATTAATTAAATGAAGTGAATTCAAGTGACTAACAGTGAAAATAAACTAGCCCTCATTTTGCTGAGGATGCCTTAGAAGACTGTCAAGGACCTCTGGGGGTCCCAGGACACTACTTTGAAAAGCGCTGGACTAGCAAATGAAAGAAGTGTTGTATGCTGTGTGTGTCAGCTTGAGTGTTTATGAAAAAGAGGAAATCAGCGCTGAAGGCACGATAAAAACAGGGACCAGTGGTCATGAAAAAACATTTGATATTGTCTTTCAAAGGTGCTGTTTTTTGTGGTTAATGATATTAGTCTAAATGGTTTGAGCTGTTTGGTTAACTGTGATGTGCAGCAGTGATGGGACACACAGGGATGCTGAGGCCATGGATCCTTGATAGTTTGCTCATGACCTCTGACTAGACGTTTTGGATGTAATGCTGTGTTCATGTCCTCATCAGATTCACGGGATAATTCAGAAGCTCCCACTTCGTGGTTTGTGAAACAACAGCGTTGCATTCATGTGCTTTGTAACTCAGATGCAGAGAGGTTGTTGTCATTATCTTGATATTCTCTGCGACTCGTATGACTTGGTGCGTTCATGTGCACTTCCTGCTGGGAAACTGGAACCCTGACACTGCAGGAGTGTCAGCATGGCATATGGGCAGAGCCAAAGGCCATTTATCTACTGAGACTGGACATGTGTTACTTTGTGTGAAACCTATGTGGTGCAATTTGTGGGTGGTGATATGAGTTTTATGGGGAATTTTATGTAGTATTAGTTGGGTTTTAGACATATCTTAGGAAATTAGTTTAGCTATTTTTTTTCACACCTGTGGTCCATTTTTTCATTGGGACTGACTCTGTTTTATCTTCGGAAGTTACAAGTTGGTATGTTCAAGGTCTGATATGAAACAATCAAATAAAATCCACACATCCTCATGAATTTTAGTGTTTTCAGTACCACTGCTCCTGCAATAACATGTTTTTTTTCACTCTCACCTAAGGAGAGGTGCCCGTGTGTGTGGTCAGATTTATGAATTCAACAGTGGGTCAGTGGGTTTACAAGAGGATTTTGAAATGATATGGCATTTATTTCTGTCCCAGTGTACACTATATAGCAGACAATAACCTCAGCGTTGCGGCATCAATGATCAAACCAGCCGTTTCATTGATTCGCCGAAGGTTTCCGTGGCTCTTGTTTATGATCCAATGGAGCCAAACAGGTTTTTCTAAATACGGGAATGCCCACCTGCTACCAGCCAGAAACCTGCTATTCCACTGATCCAGGAGCTTTCAGCTGCACACCAGACCAGTTTATTCTGTCAGCATAGCAGCAGAACATCCAGTAATTCCAAGTGAGACCAACACGCCTCTCACCCTGATAACATTTGAGATTGATTACTTAACCAAGCTCATACCACATACCTTACTCTACAGGACAGCGTACATTTCCTGCTGATGGCTTTCACCCCCATGTCAGCAGCCAAGTGAGAGAGGGAGATGGGGTTAAATAGAGAGGAGGAATGTAGCGAGCGATTACTGTATATGGATTAGAATTTAGTTGAGGGTGTTACAGCAGCAAGAGTGAAAGTGGAGCTTCCCTCTCAGCGCAGGTCTAGCAGGGATCCGTGCTGCACATAGTAAATCTAATGACCTCTGTCGTGATGAAATATCCCGGTGTCACCTCCACAACCTCAGCACTGTTGATTTGCAGCGCGACAAGGTCTCGGCAGTGATATATCTGCGAGCCTGCTTCACTCTTACTGCCTGAAGGCTCTTGTCCATGGCATTAGTCAGAGTTTAACTACCACACAGTTTAAAGACAGGTTCTTTCATAAAGGTGCTATATCTGTGGGCGGAAGTTTCAAAAACAGGTGTGTGTACAGGTAAATGGGGACTGACGACAGCGACCTGTGTCCTCTGTATCCTGCTTTTGACTCAACCTTCTGATGGTGGGGGAAAGAAAAAAAGAAGTCTTTTGGTTTGTCCAAGTGACTTTAAGGTGATAGTTTGGCTTCTTATACCGCTATAGTGGTGTCTCCTGTTAGGTTTGACTGATTGATTTGATTTATTTTCATATGTACAATTACAAGAAACTTTGAGACTATATCTATGTATGAAAGAAAATACTCCAACATATGGGCAGCAATAATTTGTCATAAAATCCATACATTCTCAACATATAGGACTAACAAAAAAAAGATTAGAGCAAAACAATTACAATTATTTGAATTATTATATGAAATAACAGTTGAGACAGAAATACATAATGGAAAAATTCATGAGTTTAAGCAGTAAATGAGGTTATAATTTGTTTTATCTTCAACAATTTATGTGTCTGCATGCGTGTGTTTTTAACATTGGTACTGATCCATTATAGCATTGCAGACTTTTCATGTAATTAGTCAGTGATGCTGACATGTTAGCAGTATTTAAATAGGAATAGGATAAATTTCAAGGAAATTATTGGTACATAAAGGAAGACAAGGATGATTAGACTGCCTGCTAAAGTAAAAATGAATGTTTGAGTTTAAAAAAAAAATTCCTAGATACAGAGGAGTCACTGCAGAGGAATACAGAGGAATCGGTATCACTACGCTCAGTGTGTTTGTTTACACAATCTGTTGGTGAAGCGCTTGTGGAGTGATACAGCAACAAAGTATTTCCAAAAGTTAGCAAGCAAGAGGGCTGGAAAAGAGTGCTGATAATGACTCCCAAACAAACCTGTGTTGTTGTGCATCTTTCAAAACATGTTTTTCAGCTCCAAAGTGCTGCTGTATGCTGCTCTAGATCTACTTCATTTATTTTAAAGAACAGTCCTGATGAAAAACTCCTGACAGGAAAACAGTGGACAGATCAAACTTGGAGGACCTGTTACACTGGTATGGAGTGAATGCCACTATATTGATAAGAACCCGAACCATCACTTTAAACTAACATCAATAAAAAGACAGAAGTGGGCAATATTCTGCCAGATTATTCTTTCAGGGAGCCAGGCTTCCACCAATGTCATCTTGCTGATATCCATTTATAGCTCGTGTGGCCATTACTTAAAAGGTTGGCGCTGGCAGTGTTCTTGTTAATATGCTTTTGATCCTGCACCCCTCAAGAAAGTCTTTACAATTCTAAAAGTGGGCAAATGGTGATGTCTGTCCTCCTCTTAATGAGTGCACCACAGACATTATTCTCCTATGAATATTGCTCTCAGGCTGCCTGACCTGTGCAAAATAATGTGGTTGCACTC
>OMLB01062241.1:14238-25233 GCA_900302555.1 Myripristis jacobus
GATAAAGGCTCAAAAAAAAAAAAAAAAAGTAAATGATGCAGAGGGAAAAGATACAGTCTTGGGGAAGAAAATATTCCTTCTTAAAGAGAAAAGAGGAATATGGAAAATTTATATTACAAAGGAGGAGCTCTACACACACAGAACCACACTCCGATGCAGAAGGATTTCTTTCCCAGATGGCACAAGGTACCTGTGTCTTATCTGTGTCCCTGCACTTTCTTGGCAGCTCTCCCCTACTTCTTTTGAGTCTTGCTCCCCTCTTTATTCACCCTTTCTTTTTTGTGAAAGCCAAAATAATTTCTCTGGGGAATTCCTACATGCCCTCTGCTGTCCTGCGCAAAGCAAGCGGAACAGCAGACATTAGTAATTTGTCCAGGGAGTTGGTAACAATACGGTACACACACACACCGGCACAAACACACGTCCACACACCTCTAAGATGAATGGATGGCCTGTTGAGTCTCTCATTAGTAAGCAGAAGTTCAGCCGGCCCAACAGTGCAGCTGAGGTGTGTATGTGCACGTGTTGGTGGGACTTAAGACGCGTAGAGGATGTAGAGGAGCGGTTCAGCAGTTCGGTATTCCTACAAGCTGCTCTCAAGCAGCTGCACTGTCCCGTTATATCTTCTACTGACTGGGGAAAAAGTAAAATTATCATTAGTATTCCTGCCGTATTGTCAATAAACAAATGAATCAGTTATATGCTCATTTAATTCCTCTTACACAGGCAATGGTTCATGCACAGTGAACCATAATGTCTGTGGTGTTGCAACAGGATAAGAAGGCCAATTCATATCGGGATTGCCGGGATCGATCCGGTCAACACGTGCAATGTCCAGGGTCTATTTTCTGGCAGGGATCAAGGGCCTCACACTGTCAGAGTAAAAGTTAATGATCACAACAAACACTGCCTAATTGATTCAGATTGATCCGTCGCACACACGCACACACAAACGCACACCAAGGCCACAAGGGCCGGCAGAAGGACAGTTGATTAGATGAATGCATGCAAACAATTCAGGGAGAACATGAACGCGCAAACCCGGGAACAAATCCATGGACGGCGGAGGCGATGAACAAAACCTTGAGGACACCTGCGACCTTAGAGTTATTTACTGAACAGTACAATGCACTGTGCAGCACAAATCAAGGTTTACATGCAGTTCGTTCCACTTGTATAACTTGCTTTTATCAAGAATGTTCAATGAAAAAATCCAACAAGCAAAATCAGAGCAGCATCAGAAATATATGCGCGTTTCTGGTCCTGACGATCTGCTATCAGCTTGTTGCAGTTCTTGTTCTTGAATACCATAATTCTCATTTTCATTTTATTTTCCCAAGTTTTTTTTTAATTTTTTTCCAAAATTATTATTTTAATTAGTCCTTATTCATCAGCATGTCCTGTGGAGCAGCTCTATCTGGGCACCGGGATGTTTCTCCATCAAAACTCAATCAAACCATCCTGATCAAAGATAATTTATAAAGCAACAAGGAAGAGACTGACAAATGGCAACAAAAGGGGTAAAAAATAATTAATTCTTTAATAAAAAATACATTTATAAATTCGACAGCATGAACTTCTTTTGAACAATTCCATCAGCCCAGAAAAGATGAAAAACAATGAGAACCAACTGTACAATAGCAATTTAAGATAAAACACATTCTAGGAAGCAAATACATAAAAAAAAAAGGGTGAGGCAAGTTGAAAGCCTTAAAAAAAAAAAAAAATCAATGGAACTTAAAAATTAGGGCAGTTTCTAGAGAAACAGGAGTGGCAAACAAAGACTAAAAAGAACTTAACAGAGTTTTATAACATCAAGAGTTTCAACACCAGAACAGGAGAAAATTGTTTGGGTTGAGCGTAACACCACAAGGTTCACTTCAGTCCTAATACATCTACAGCAGCTTGGTGTATATTAAGGAAAAAAAGGACATGAACAGACTGGAGGGGCAGCCCTGACATCAAGCTGCTCTGACTAAGAAACAGCTTGACCGTGACGCTGTCCCAACTTTAACCATCACAGGGCAAACGGCAGAACTTACTCTCTGTCGGTACAACTTCACCCAACAATGGGGAGACAAAACTGCACCTCTAAACACTTTATACTGAAAACATGGGCACTGTTTTCCTTTCTGTGCATTATGCCACAGCGATGAAACGCTGCCATTGCAAATGGACGGTGCAAACGAAAACTGAAGTTGCACACCGAAGGATGTGTTACTGAGGCCGCGGTCCAAAATACAAAATACACATCCCAGTATACTCCCTATAATTGTCCAGGCCTCTTATTGTGGCCTTTATTCAAGTCGGATGAAATGCTTGGTGTTGTATCTGACTTGTATAACAGAGGTTGTGCTGAGGGTTTGCACTGCAGCAAGCACATACCACATGTATGTGCTTGCTGTACTGCAGTCAGCAAACATTAGTTACCATTTGGTACAGTGGGTCCTCTTTTTCTCTGGAGTGCAGCATTATAGACATCATTGATTGCCTGTTCCGAGTTTTAAGTTATTTCCTTTTGTTGTCTACATAAAAGCTTCTTTTAAAAGTTAAAGCGTGTGGAATGGCTTCTGTTTCCCTTCTTTTCAATTCTCTTACGCCGGATAAAAAATGGGGGGGGGTAGCAATAATGTCAATATCAGGACAGGCCTGTGAAGACTAATGCAATGTAGCTAACAAAAGCCTCTGTTTTCTTTGTTCAAGTTTCAAACCATCACCTTCCATCGCTGAGGTCTCACCGGTAACAACAAATGGTCAAAAAAAAGTGTACCATCACATGGTGACTATATCTAGAGCTGACGTTTCTTCCCCACATAAAATATCGCCCCTGAAGGTGCTGACCAGAATATCACAGTCATGGTTTTAAGTGATGATTATGGGGCAGGTTCTGTGCCTTGGGGCAAATTTCACTACGCTGCTGTTATTAAGTGCCAGCGTAGCCTCGGCACACGCAGAAAATACCAAGTTGGCAGGAGTTTTCAGCTGATGCACAGTACTTCTGTGTGGGCAAAGTGCTTAGAGGGACAAAATAAGGAGAATATATCTGGGGCGCTGGGAGTTTCCACCGAGAGCGGGTGGCCCTTTTTTCTCGACCAAAATATTGTAAAATTCATAGATTAGTTTTCAGTTAAAAGGGGAACACATAGAAATTATTTTTTAAAATTCCGTTGGCTTGACTAGTAAGAAACAAAAAAAAACAAAAAAAAACAAAAAAAAAAACAATACCTTACTTCCTCTTTGAACATTATGTAAATCATAAGTAGAATATATTAAAGTCAGAAAAATCAGAAAACTTACTCCACCAATAGCTGTGCATACACTCTGCTGTGGATATATAAAATTCTCTTAATAAACTGTATACTGTACGTATGCATAACAATTCTCTGTTTCATTTCTTGACGATAAATCACATAGAGCTCTGAACGTAATTCAAAAAGACAAAAGAAGAGAACTTAAACTCGGACCAGCTGCGTCTCGGATCTTCCGTTTCCACTGATTCTCTTAAATCCGTCCGTCACTGGGCTGCTTTGACCATGTTGATGCTCACGAACCTCAACAACCTCAGAGTAGGTGAACCTTTTCGTGATGGATAGTCTAAATGATTATGCGATATTTTTCCTTTAGCGCAGCATTTTCATATTCCTCCATAGGCTTTCAGCAGCAGTCAATCTCCTATATTATACCCCCAGCCCTTGATAGCAAAAACTGTCAACAGTCAAAATTACTTCTCGTGCAATATGGCCCTCGACGCAGAATGAAACATTAGTTGTGTATTTTGTTGTGTTTGTGTGGTCGAAGTGTAATTGATAGACAAGGTTCTCAAATCAATTGCTGTCAAGCCGTGGTACAACATCCCTACAGCCCCCAGTATTGGAGGTCGAACTATAGAGATACAGTGTTAAGATTAAATTATGAAGCTCTTCAGCTAAGGTGAAATATCACTCCTCAGTCACACTACACAAGCACTTGGCACATCCTGACACTTGTTGGAAGCAGTGCACTGAATCATACTGTGACCACTTGGCAAAGAGTGGACCTTTGAACAAAAGTGCTATTAATTTGTGCTATGCAGCTCAACGTGGGGTTCAGCTTCTCACTTCTCGGGACTCACTTCCCATTTGACTCTTCAACGTCATTAACAACAGAAAAAGGAGAAGTATCCCCGTACAGTTGGTCGACAGTGTAATTGTGGCAGTGACAATGCCAGTTAAGTGAATCTGACAGATGGAGCATTGTAGCACCCAGAATCTGTGACCCTGTAGGGGTCTGTTGGGGTGTCATGTTGCAGTGAAGCAATAAGAACGAGAGAGGAAACTGGTAGGAACTGGCTGACCAAATGTCCCTGAACACTGAAGTGTGGCGTGTTTTGCCTTGCGACAGTTTCGGAAAAACGGTGGAGTGTGCATCTTTTACAATTCCTTGATAAGTGCAACTAGCTCATGACTTCCACGCCAGCATCAAATTGAATCAGATTATTCCAAAGTCCTTTTTCATCCAAGGCTAAATTCCTCTATCCTTGATGACGAGTATGAATGGAGCCATGATGCAATTCATTCCTTTGTGTCTGTTCATTAGAAAATGTGCTCGATTCTGATGCATTCAAATGACAGTCTTCTGTTTTGGTATGTGTCTGAAGAGTCAAAAAAAAAAAAAAAAATACCAGCAGATTCCGCCTCGTCTAATGACATTTTTTTCAAGGGCGACGTTCAGCTCAGACCACAGCAGCTAGACGTCCCTGTCACCGTCTGCAGAGAGGAAAAAGACAAATCGATTAAACTGATAAAATCACGAGCTAGAATCCCAAATCATCCTGAATGAACCTGATGGTAGTTTTGAATTGTCTTCCAAAATAAATCCACTTTGACAAGCTGAAACTGAGGAGCACCATAAGTAGTTAATTTATTCAAAACTATTTCCATTAAAATAAGTATTTTTTTGTCCATATACTGTATCTACGGCACATTTTGGCATAGCAAAGAACAAAACTTGTTACTTTTTATTTTTTCCCCCAAATCATTTAGCTTCATCCAAGTCTCATTACAGCAGCAAAACAGCGGTATTGTTTTCTCATTGCATCATCGTCGCCCGTCTCCTTGCTGTTTACGTCTGCTGTTCACTCTTTCAGCTAACTTCCAGAAATATGTATTTGGAGGAAAGCATAAATTTGCATTTTGCAGCAAGTTTCTAAAAAACTGATTTCAATATCTTAAAAAAAAAAATCCAATCAGGCATTCAGCAAGGCTTTTTATCACTATGACAGATAGCTTAAAAATGTCATCAATGCTAGATGAAGTCCCTGGAGAGTCTTAGGTGCACATTGGGAGTACGCAGAGGTATAACAAATGACAAAATTAAATAATAGATTCAGCTGAGACACTAAATGGAACATCAGTTGTCAGGCTAGATGGATGGTTATTGTTAAAACTAGGATCCAATAAAGCATATGGTTGTTGTTTTGGGCGCAATGCAACCCAGTTCAGGAAAACTCAGTGATATATAATACCTCTGCCTGGCTGTGGAACCATAGTTATCCAGCATCTGAGTGCTGGCCACCTCCAGGTTCCAGTCACACATCTCCAGCAGCTTGAGACACTCCGTCCTGCTCCTCAGACCCAAACAAAACAACTGCTCCACCTGCGCAGAGACAGATGGAGACCGGGAGGGAGGAGATGGGCAAAAACAACACAGAAGCAAGTTAGAAAAGAAGGGAAATCAGAGTGGGAGAATAGGGTGTCCACAGCGCCACGTTACAGAACATGACACATGACAAACTTCGCTTTCTGTGCTCATTCATGTCACATCGTGTAACCGTGAAGCTGAGTGAGGAACAGACCGGCATGCTACACAAATGGTTACCGAGGTTTTAATAGTGTGTCTTGATATGCATTTACATTTGTCAATTAGCTGATGTTATCCAAAGTGGCTGGCAAGGTGTAAGCAGGTGGGCTCGGCGTCTTGTGTACAGACATATGGCTGTGGCAGCTTGCTGGGTTAGGAAGCTTGTGTAGTTCGTAGCATAGAGTAGTTCTTTATGAGGATGATTATAATTGACTGTTCTGTTTCCCACTTAGGTGTGTACAGTATGTGTGTGTGTGTGTGTGTGTGTGTGTGTGTGTGCGTATGGCAAGGTTAATCCAGCTGAATAGAGCAGTTCAGTTATAATTGATTGTTCAGTGTCCTACAGTGTTCATTCACATTAACAGAGTGAGTTGTAAGTGTTTATGGCTGTTGCTGCCCATGGCTGTGTTTAAAAAAAAGCCTGTATTCACGGTTATGTAAAACCTTGGCTGACTGACTTGAATACAGATATTGAAAAACTGTTTTTGTACTTACACGAGTCACAAAAAACTGCAATGCTTTTATGGTTCTACAATAGTGGAACTATTGGTAATGATATGTTAATGGAAATGTTTTTGGAAAAAAGGCCAAAAAATGGAGGAAAGCTTCAGTCAAACTGCATCTACACTTCTGTATTTTCCCCAAAATAAGAGTAAAATCGCTCTAATTAGAGACAAGTGTTCTGTAGCAAAACAATTGCACTCTTGTCCCAAAATCCCAATATTTAGCTCATTAGCATCTACACTTTCCTCACTCACAAAGCTGTGGATGGACTGTAGTGAGAGTTAACTTCATGTGACTCTCGGCAGCTCTTCGATTGAGTCTGCCGGTCATAAACTCCTTGTGTATCCGAGCACTTTTTAGTCAGAGAAAACAAAATAGATCTTGAGAGAGGGGAGACTTTTTGGTGACAATTTTAGAAACCGAGTGGTGTGGATCTGCTTTGCAACGGCAGGATGAAGAGAACGTGAGTATTTTAATTGGCCTAAAGTTTGTATATGCGCCACCTAAAAGTTAAACAAAGAGAATGTCACATCTTGGGATCTTAGGTGTTATGTAAAACTCTACTTTTCCATTCGTGCTTTTTCTTTATTGGGCCATTTAAGGACACTTTACCTGTGAGTACAATATTTCTGCCAGCATCTGAAGGTAGTATCTGCTTGCTTAGTCATTGCTGGTGTGGTGCAGAGGAAAATGAAGGGGACTTTTGGGCCCTCAGTGCAACTATTTGGCTTTGGAAAGCTTGGATTATGCTTATTACATTATGTATGGGCTGTTTCAAGCAGTTTTATGGTAATGTGTTACCTTTTTGTAATGCTAGAGAAACGGTCTCCTTTTGTAAAAAGTTGAGACAGAGTTGCACCAACTAACTTGATACTTGCTGTACTTGTTGTCTGATATCCAATGATGTGCATTTGGACCCATAAAGAAATGTTTTTTTCTCTTTATTATAAATTTGTATGTTGTGAAGTACAAATTTCTATATAAATTTCTATCTATGAAGAGATCAGTCAATAGTCATCATAGAAAGAATTATTTATAGCCAGTAGACACTCCATAAGGGTAACATAAGGATTTTGTATTTTATTTTTTATTAATATCTAGCTCTTTGCTGTTGCAGTGACCCATTGTCCCCATGAGGATCAATATGTATTGTATCCTGTTATGATGTGAAGTGTGAAATACCTTGACTAACTTTAAATAACTGGATCTGTACAATGTTAGTTCCTTTAAAACAAGGTAATTTCAGAAAAAGACTCAAGGCTTTACTAGACATAAAAATATCTCTAAGGATCTTTATGCCATACAGCCGCATGTACTACTGAGAGCTGTACTTCCCGTAATAACACTTAATTTGAGGTAGTGCAACATAATCATGCACTTTGTCGAGCCTTTAGTTTGATAGAATGAAACAGCAAAATTGCCTTGGTGCCTTTACCTTGAGCTGGTCTGTTTTACTTGTGTAATCTTGCCTTTTTTTAAAAATTTTATGACCATGAGTAAGCAAAAGGTTTGCACGATATAGGGACTTGTTTATGCTTTATATTCTTTTTATTGGTTGCCATTCCTTCGCATGCAGCCCTTATTGCTCATACAGTGCTCTGTATTACCACAATGAAAAGGGCAATGGAAATGAATGAAGTGCACTGTTGCCACCAATAGAAGAATCATGAGGTAAACTAGACAGTCCACAAAAGAAAATTTTGCACAAGGGAGTTGATATTTGGCTGCAGTGAATAAGAATCTCAGTAGTGTGCTTCTAAATGCTCTTACTTTGAGGTAATGCACGGCTTTCTCTACATTCCAGTTGTGGTTCTGGAGGGCGGTCTGGCACTCCTCTAGCGTTACGCCATGAACTGCCTCCTGCACCTGAAACGACAACATCAGCCACTACAGCATCAGTGTGTGTGTCCCCATAATGTTCAAAAGCACCTCGATTCCCCTGGCTCCTATTCCTCTGTCACACACACACACACACACACACAAGCACGCACACAGCTGGACCCTTTCCCAGGTCAGAAAATCATCTGCACCGACATTGCAGGCACACCAATTTTAAAACTGACTATCAAGTAAAAATATTCTCATCCTTAAACAGATTTATTTCATTTATCACTTTAACGCCCTGGCAACGATGTTATTGGACCTCTGCTGTTTACCTTTAGCTATACCTGAAATGGCCATAATTCAGAATTTTTGAACATCCTCTGTCTCCTCATACACTGAAAATAATGATTTATCTAAGTTCTACTAATTGCTTTTGTCTGAAGGCAACTTAAGCTGGGTCCAGTTTGAAGATTAGCTTGATTGATAGTAGGGATAAGATAAATAAGATAA
This sequence comes from Myripristis jacobus, assembly GCA_900302555.1. NCBI lineage: Eukaryota > Metazoa > Chordata > Actinopteri > Holocentriformes > Holocentridae > Myripristis > Myripristis jacobus. Next base: position 22,915 of record OMLB01062241.1, read on the forward strand.
CACATTGTTCCTTGGCGAGTGTGAGGCTTTACACCGAGTGCAGCCAAGTTGCAGCTCACTAATCATCTTAGCATGGCTTGCCAGCAGCATAGGCACTTATTCCCATTTCCTGTTTGTTCCTATGTGTTAACAACATATTCTCCTCGTAGATGTTTTTATTATGGTTGAGTAATGAATGACTTTCACTATAGGATTATGAAATATTAACATTGCTATTCTTAAAGTACTTCTCCCCCAATTAATACTGCTATTACCGATACTCCTCTTACTCCTCCTACTGCTACCACTACCACAACCACACTTCCTTCTCCTGCTGCTTCTGCAACTCTTACTACAATAACTACAACTTCTACTATTGCTCTTCCTCCTGCTGAGGTTAGGCCTATGTGCATACTGTATGTACAGCACGGTTTGCATTGAATTCCTCTGCACTACGTGTTAGGTGAGATGCCATAAGTCTTCAGCACCTAGTGTATCAGTAAATACGGCAGCCAGGGGTCTCAGCATTCACTACAAAATGCCAAGCTCCTGATCAATGTAGAGCCTGTGGTGAATCGCAGTGATTCTGACTCCAGTTCAATCAAGCCGAATCGGTGTCAGAATCGACTGGCCAGCTTCAAGAATCCAATCAAATCTGCGGATCCCTGATATTTAAATCCAAAATGTCTCAAGTAAACATAAGTGTGCTTCTGAGTAAGTAACGAGTGAATTCTGAGAAGTTACCACATACTTGTCTTTTGCCGTGACGGAAAATGAAGTCTTTGAATGTTACTGAGCAGTTTCTACTGGATAGATATTTAAATATAATTTCCTATTTAACCTTCATGCAGACAGTTACTCTAATTCATTGGCTTTCAAAAGAATGCTCCCAGTTTTGAAATTATGTTTCGCTGTTTTACATCAATCATAATTTGATTGTGATATTGAATTCCAGTTTAATGAGGATGTAATCAATTCACATAAAACGCACAGATGTGTGCAGTTAAAAATGCTGTGTATTTGTCACACAAATTGCATATCAGTCACTCTTTCTCCCTGTCTTACACAGAAACACACATGTGCACTGCGCGCCTTCCCCCACACACACCCTTCTCCCTGAGACTTGAGGTCTAGGTGGGAAATTCCACAAAAATGACCATTTGTTGCCCCCTTGTGTTCAACACAGGTAACTCTGATGAGTGTACAGCAGTGAATGCTTTTTGAGTATGCAGAAACAGTATGTACAGCCCTGCAACCACTCTTATACACAAATCTCAATAAATAGATAAACCACAAGTCATAAATGCACTCTCTTCTGCGAAGTAGCAGTTATCAGGACTTCAGTTGTCCTTTGAGTCACACCGATTAAATTATCCCGTAATAGTCTGGTGTGTTTAGCTTCCAGTTACCAAGTTACAGTGGTCAGCTATCATCCCCACAGTCTCTCTTCCAATTGATCCTACAGGATTACCTTGCCGCACTTTGCCTTGGGGCTAAGCTTTAGCTCTGTGATATCATCTTCTGCAAATGGGGGCCACACGCTCTTTTAGGTTGATTACACTATCGAGTACTGGGGAATTGAAAACAGATGGCGCTGTCTGGATTATCATTAGGGCTGAACAATATGCAAAAATTAATAAATAAATAAATCATACTGCGATTATTTTGACCGATTTGGATTGTGCACTTGGCCATACTGTGATTTTGATAATATTTAAATTAATTGTTGAGCCGTAATTAACAGCAGTCAAATTTGCTCTAATTCACAAAAAACAATCAGAGTGGGATTAAAGGACATAAGAAAAAAAAATTGTAGTGAGGCTAGAAGAATGCCCCACACTGCAGGGGTTTGCCACTAATTATCAGTAAGAAAGAATGGAAACTTAACTCTTTAATCTCAAATGCAGTCAAAAATGTTGTCTTTTATCACTCACTAATGACCTAAATGGTAAAAAAAAATATATACAAATTTTAAGTGAGAAGCCTGCATTAGCAAATAGTTGCAAAAAACAAGCAATTTAAATATCTTCCCTGAAGCTGATCTGTGCTCACCATTTTGACTCTCTCAGTTGTGCTCCCTCCTCCCTCCGTCCTGGTGCAGGGACTTAGCATCCCTGATGCCGTGAGCCCCTCTGAACAGACCCGAGGAAGACTAACTGATGTCTTCATTCCTGACCGCGCCCCGCCCAAACTGCTGTTATTGTTGGAGGAGAAGTTAGCCTTTAGCTCACCCGGCTGGACAAGCCCCTGTCGCTGGGTATGTCCCTGAAGAGTCTGGCTGTTGACTACCATGGGTCTGACAGTAGCAGTGTTGGCTTGTCGCATTTGTCTTTCCTCCCC
>OMLB01062241.1:26521-44478 GCA_900302555.1 Myripristis jacobus
TGGGGTGGAGGGGGCGGGGTAATGATCGAGAAGGACTCTGAGGTGGAGTCCGGTCCAGGATATTATCTGCTTCTAAAGCCAGTTTAGCCAATGAGGGGATCTGAACTTCAACTACGGGGGAAGGGGAGGGTGTAGGCGGGGGGAACTCTTCCCCAAAGTCTATAAGTGACACTTCACTGTTGGGATGGTAGGCTGAAATCCGGCCACTTCCCTGCTTGGAGGCGGAGACCCATGCAGCAGGTTTGAGTTTGAGGCCTTTGACGGAGCCTGGTTTCCGTAGCGATAACCTCTTGAGTCCTGTCGAGGTCAGTTCTTCATCTTCAGTGACAGGATCATAGCAAGGTTCTGGAGACACAAACACATAATATTTTACTGATTCATTTACTGATGCTTTTTCAGAGCATTTCAGCCCACAAACACCTAACTACAAGACACACTATTTTCCAAAAACCCTACAGGTTCAGAGTTAGTCCTACTTCACAGCACAGGCACTGCACATCTGTTACAGGGAGGCTAGGAGAAAGGGAGATGGAGGAACAATGACATTAGGAAGTGAAGAACAAAAGCAGGCGACCGAGAGAGGGATGAGAAGAGAGAGATGTACCTTTGAGGAGTGGAGCTAGGAGAGAACAGAGAGGGCAAGAGCAATGTGTGATGAGCTGCTGAGAGAGACCACACTTACTCTTGACCAAAACCGCTGGCTGAGGAGGGCGGGGAGGGGGCTCCTCTGCAAAGAAAAAAAAATGGCATCGCGGAAGGAAAGAAAGAGAAACATAAAAGCAAATGAGTGCAGCAAAGATAGTGAAGAGTTAGACAAAAAAAAAGGAAAAAGTAGCAAGCAACCGTAAGATTGAGCATAAAATGAATGCTTTGCAAGCAAGCAAAGACCAAAGGAAAGGAAAGCCGTGTGGTGGCGGTGGTGCAATACGCACACTGATCCAACCATAAGCGTTAAAGCAAGGCCATCAATCTGTAAAAGCTACCGCTTCCAAAATCCCATCAGGTCTACTGCCTCTGTGCCTAAGTGGTATTTTCATACTGGCTTTGCCTTTCAGCTCATAATAAGATTCAAAGTTACATTCTTTGTATTACATGTAATAAAACTCGTAATGATTTTAGGCCTCTGTGGAAAATCATATGGGGCCTAGGTGAAACATTGCGCTGCTTGATAGACCAGATTAGTGAGCGCAAGAGTTCTATTAAGAGGAGATCATGTAGCCTGTCACTTTGACAAAGCCAAAAATCCTGGCTTATCTATATTTTCTTTAATAGACATCAAGAAAGTCTCTCCACACCCAAAAGGAGGTGATTTAAATTTTATTAGAAAATGAAGAGAAGCCTTTGGGATCTTTCATTTTTAAAGTCACCCAAACGGAAAGGATAAGGAATTTGTGTTATATTGATGAGTAGGATTGTGCAGCATGGCAGAGGTTGCTGTGTATGCATGTCTGCCCTTGTTTTTGATCTAGGTGGTTTAACATGATATAATGTTTTTTTTCTGTGAAATGAGATTCTATGGGGTTCAATATATGATACCTCAAACCCCCCAAAACCATTTTGAATGTTAATCAACACATTTATTGCTGCCTGTGTATATAAACTTGTCACCCTGTTGAAGGCTGTTGCAGTCAAAATACAGTGGTTTTAATATTAAATTGTGTGAAATTGTTCCTCACGATTAGCTGAGTTATTTTCTTTCGGTAGTTCTTTTTGATTCATGCATGATGGTGATCCTTCAAGGCTGTGATACATTTTTAACCTGTTGTATCTCATAATACACAGCCATAACTTAAGAGGCACGATCAGTGGCGCTAACTGAGTATCTTGACTCTGAAAGGATAGATAATTGTGTGTCCTTGAAGGGTGGCCATAGTCTTTGTCATTCAAATGGGTCATGGGTCAGCTGGTCAGTGGTTAAACCTTTATTAACAAGTCTGTTACTCACTTTTAGCTCGACCTGGTAACTGGGTGGGTCGAGCAGCACCAATGTCTAAACCCAGAACATCAGGAGGATCCATTGGATTGCCAAGGTACAAACTGAAGAGAGAGAGAGAACGAGAGAGAGGGGTGCTTAAATAAACATCAATATACTGAATACACTGTAACTATTACCCTGCTGTCATGCACTACAGCGGCCTGTCAGCAATTTATCATAATGTAATACTACCATCTATTGGTGAGTAAGTAACACTACAATTCCTCTAATCCAGCAAAACCAACCACAGACCTGAACAACATGATGTGTAGTAATTGCATAATTATATAAGGTGATGATGGGGCTAAAAGAGCATGCAATGACTTTATTGGTGTTTTGCAGCCATTTAAAAAAAATGTAACTTGTAAGAGAGTTAAGGCTAAATGAGGGCTAGTCCTTACTCATCTATCCTGTCAGGGAAGCCCCAGCAGCGATGAGGGTCGGAGTCACCATGGCCTGTGTGGATGAAGCTGTTCTTTAGCGGCCGGCTGATGTCATGGGCAGACAGACCTGCGACTGATGTCACCACATTTCTGGGGAACTGGCCCACCTTCAGAGTCCGCTTGTTCTGACCACGCCACCAGTAGTTTTCTGCCCTGGAAGACATGGAGGGTTTTTTTAGGGTCCTCGCCTCTCTTTTTAAATGAGATATTTATATCAGAATATCTTGAGCACTAAAATAATAAGTCAAATTCTTAAATATTCTTGTTTTGTATTTTTTTTTTTTTCAAATGGTGGATATCTTGTACACCAAGAATGAGGCGAGCAGGCTGGTCTGTTACATCAAAGTCATGGTGATGTGCAGATCAGGAATAAATCTGTAACCAGCACCCATAATGCCTACCTCCCTTCAATGATGGTGATGACATCATTGATCTGGATGAGAAGTTTGTCTGGCTCATCAAAGTCCTGGAGGGCACACATGTCAGTAGGCATGGTCTGAAAAGAACATAAACACACACACACACAGACAAAGATATGTGACTCACCAAAGTACAAAAGCAGTTCCATCACAGACATACTGATGGAAACGTTTGCCCTGAGTTAACTTTCATGGCAGGGCGCTGCTGTCAGCCTGTCTGTTCTGATAATATGTAACTCCCAGTTAGTGGCCTCTAGTCAATTTGTCCTTCAAACCAGATCCACTAGGTGGAGCTATTAGTCCATTTAGGCAAAGATCGATCGTCTGGGTAATATTGGCTTCTGTATAGTTAAAGTGTCCAAGTTGCCTGTGAACCAGGTTTGTGTCGGAGTGGAGGTCTCAAGGCTCCATCTGATCACATCCTTTATGGTTAGAAATGAAGCAATTGGAATCAGACTTGATACAAAAACACTTATGGGCTGAAAGCTCTGGACAGAAGCCACAGACTCTCCAGAGAGACTGCTTCCCTACCTCAAGCAGGAACTCTCGTAGGGCAACGAAGGTGGGTCTATCATCTGGTTTCTGGGCCCAGCACTGTAGCATCACATTGTAAATGTCCTGGGGACAGTCCTCTGGCTTTGGGAGACGTTCACCTTCCTTGTCAATCTTGTGCAGAATCTGAGGTACATTTTTTTGCACAAAATAAAAATGAATGAATGAAATGAATGAATGTATGTGAAGCATGTTTGAATGTGACCTTGTATGTGTAAATGTAGCTGTCAAGGTGTTTAGATGTATATCTTTCTGTGTGATGGTGTGTGAGGGTGTGTGTGTATACCTGGCTCCCATTCAGGCCCAACCAAGGCTCTTGACCGTGCGTGAACATCTCCCAGAGAGTGACTCCAAACATCCACGTGTCTGTAGCATGGGAGAAGGTTCTGGTCTTCAGACTCTCTGGAGCACACCTACAGCAGGAGGGACAACTAACTGTAACTCTGGTCTCCCATAACACCTACCTATTTATTTATCTATCTATCTATACCTAGAAATAGCTTGAAAGCAAAACCACCCAAGGAAGGAATCACGTCATTCCTCTATCAAAGAACAGAGCATCTTTAAGGGTGTCTAACTTTTACTGAATAGTTGCCAATGCATGTGCACTGTCTGGCGATTCCTGGTTACCATTTGAGTTAGTGGGGCAAACATTAAATCCCAGAAAGCCTTGCTTTATAGGCATCATCAACATGATGGAATTCATCTTTCACAGATCAGATTGCTTAACTGAAACTACCAGTGGAATAATAATTCAGGTTATCACCCCAACCTCTACAACTCATGCCCATCTTGGCCTAGAATTACACTGTGGCAGAGCTGTTGTTCTTGTGTCTCTTCTCCACTGTTAGTCTCTCACCTTTCAACATACATCAACCCACCATGCGAAAGGGACCTTGCGGTGCTCCTGCATCACATAGTGTTCGTGGTTGTTAGGAAGAGCTCTCATCAGGCCAAAGTCTCCAATCTTCACTCTGTGAGCTGATGCCAAGAGGATGTTCCTAAAGAGATCCAGCCAGTTTGTAAACATTTTTCTGTATATTTGAAATTGACAAAGTTGTAGTTCTGAGAAAAAGATTAAATGAATCCATGTCTAAAAGATTTGCGAACTCAAGCAGTTTGCCCAACCTTGGACATAGACTAAGACTATGTCTACACCTGGGATACAAGGTGAATACAAATGAGCTGGTGGAATAGAAAATCTGCATCTAAATTTTTTTTCCATTGAAAACCATCCTAAGGAATGGAAGTACTTATGCCTCAAAATGATGACTACAGAACTTTAGCACTTCATGGCAATTAAAGGCAACAGCATCGTAAGGCATGATGGCCAAGTGGCAAGGCGTTGGTCTTGTAAACCAAAGATCATGGGTTCAAACCCCATTCATGCCTACAAGTGGAGAACTTTGTGCATGTGACTTTTCTCCATCACTTCCCATGTTTGGGAAGTTTGGCTGACAGTAGTGGAGGTCTTTGGACCTCCAAAACTGCCAGCCAATTGTGGCTAATTTTGCTTGCCAAATCCCCAAAATGGCCTGTAGATTTGTGGGTGGAAAAAAAGTACAGCAATATAAATTATTTAAAAATTCCTAGAAGAAGGAAAAATCATCTGAGATGTTTCACAGATGCCTGGTAATGAAGTGAAAACCACCACCTCTTTAAAAAGGACTGACCCCTACATATTGTAAAGGTCAGAATACAGTGAGAGTAAGTTCACTTTAAAAAGCATTTTGGGGCGTACCTGGCAGCCAGGTCCCTGTGAATGAACCTCCTCTGCTCCAGGTAGGCCATGCCACAGGCCACCTGCACCGCATACTGACACAGTGTATGGATCAACACTGGGCCCTGAGGACGAACACACCGCAGACGCTCTAGCAGAGAGCCCAGAGGAGCCAGCTCCGTTACCTGTGGGACAGGGAGAGGAAAGGACGGGAACAGGGTGAAAAGAGAGGATGTGGGTGATGGAAACACAGGGAGAGAATAAGATGAAACAACATGAGTACAGGATGAAGACAAGGGAGGAGATGATTAGGTGTGGGAGTTGAAAAGAGGAAGAAAGATTACAGTAGTCATTACAGAGTGAGGATAGAGGAGAAAAAGCAGATCCAAACACAGGAGGAAGAGAAAGTGACTCAAAGAAAACAGGACAAGCAGGGACTGTGACAACAGCGGAATAACACAGCCCAAACACAGTGCAGACACATAAATCCAAAACAGACCAGAGGAAGCAACCAGAAGGTAACCAAAGAACATGGCAGAAATGTCAGCCCTTATTTTAGTCTGCTTTCAATTTGCTTCCACCCTTCCTTCATCCCTCCCTTATTTCATCACTTTCTCTGGTCTTGACTAAAGGCCTTGAAATGTCTGACCTAATTTAAAGAGACCATTAGGGCAAGAAGCAAGCTGAGAGAGTACTTGAATGGTACACATTTGCACTATGTGTGTACGTATGCGTGTGTAAGTGTGTGAGTGCTAAGTGTTGGCAACAAAGTCAGGAAAAAGCAAGCACACTACTTATTAATGTGTTCACCTGTGCATGCATTTGTATAAGTGCACATTAAAGTACTCGGGTCAAGTGTATATCCCTCTGTATGTGTTTGTGCTTGTGTGTGTCCACTACCATCTTCATGGGGTGTGTGAGCACCACACCATAGAGGCGAATGAGGTTCTGGTGGTCCAATGAATGCATGGCGTTGACTTCACAGATGAAGTCATCCAGAGCGTCCGGCTGGCTGAGTACATCAGTCTTCAGACATTTTACAGCTACGTTCAGCTGGAAAGAAGTCCAACAATTTCAAATCAGTGAGTAACAACACATCCTATCAACAAGATAAAGGACAAAACCACAAAATCATGAGCCAAGTGAGGGAAATATTGTCTGATCAATTATGTAAATTCTCCAAGGCTTTATTCACGCCATTCCGATTTCTGCAAACTGCTAGGGCCATTTTTATATTAACTGCGATGGGGAGCCGCCCTGAGGTGGATGGAAAACTACGTCTATATCTTTGGACAAGCACTGTGCCCGGCTCCCTTATAGGCAAAGCAGAGCCCCTTCTCAACTTTTTACAGCAGTGATCATGACGTAAATGGCATTTTTGGTGGCTGGCCAATCACAATGAAGAGAAAAGGGATTTGATGCTACAGAAGCAGCTGATGGCAACAACAACCAGGATGAAAACGAAGAAAGTGCTGGTAAAAGGTGATTGTAGCTGTTGGAAAATTCCCGGAAACGAGTCAGTATGAGATCATGCTGGCTGTGAGTATGAGCTGTACATAAGTATACTGTTTCCTGACAGTGGCAGCTGCGGAAGATGGTTGTTGAGGACGTAAAGTGTGTGTCACACACCCTGCTTTTTCATTTTACAGTATCAGCACAAAAACGTAGTCAAGCAGCTCACTGAAAAAGTGGAATAGTGTGATTATCACCCAAGTTGCTATTTGTCAAACATCTCTGATCAAAGATATAGAAAAAAATGTATTTTCTTCTGGGTTGACAGATTTTAATACATTATTCCCTGTTTGTTAGAAATGTAAATGAATTTCTCAGACACAGCACCAAATCAAAGGCCGTCTCACCACTTTCCCAGAAGGCGTGAGCCACTCTCCTCTTTTGACCACGCCAAAGGAGCCGTCCCCCAGCTTCTCAAACAGTGCCAGGTCCTTCTCTGAGATGAGGCAGGTCAACGCCTGCTGCTGTCCGTCCTGAGGAGCACTGCCACTGGGCTGTGAGGGCAGGACTCCCTCCCCCAGGCCCAGCGGAGGGGTGGGGGACAGCTTCCGGAAGGAGGAGGCTGGCTGGCCCTGCTGGGGGAAGTCTCCGCCGTCTGGGCGCTTACCACTGAACACCTGTGGGGGGGAGACAGATAGAGATAGAGCAAATTAAAACACATTTAACACCGAGGACTAAGGAGGAAAACATCACTGAGGAATCATCTAGACATTCGCTGTTGTTGGATGGCAACCTTCTATCTCCATAAGGTCAACTTTGTGCGTTGTGCTGGTGGAGTCCTTTTTTCAGGTTATCCATGTCTTTTGCTCTCTCTCTTATGCATGTAATGTGTGTTTTGTGTGTGTGTGTGTGTGTGTATGTGAATGCAAACACACTAAATGCAAAATACATGTGCTGATGAATGAATACACAACACACATGGATGAATGGATTTGCACAAAGAAGCATAGCTATGCCGGTAGGTAAGTAAACAGCTACGAATGTACAAACATTCACACATACACACACTCACTCTTATCAGCAGGAGCGAGAGAGAGTTCCTGCCTCTTGGCTTAAGCACTGACGACACGGCAGGAATTACTTTGCTGTTCGGAAGCAGCCATTAGGAAGCACTATTAGATTAGGCTAAATAACCTAAATAACCTGAATGTTTCTATGTGTGTGTGTGTGTGTGTGTGTGTGTGTGAGTGTGTGAGAGTGTATAAGAGCATTCCATTCACCACAGTGTGAACCCATTCGATGTGTGTGCTGTGCAGAGCCATTGAAGGGAAACCTTTGTTTAGTCCTAGATATGACTGTCAGGGAATTTATAAACCAAACCAGAAATCAGCAATGTTAAATGTCATTTACTCAAGTGCTCTACTTAAGCACAATTACGTAAAATTTTGATGTACTGGCACTTCACCTGAATATTTCCATTTAGGGAGACTGTTATGTCAAGCTAAAACAGGGTATCAATACCAAAGATTTTTCCCAGAGGTAATATCCTAGGTCAAAAGTCATGTGTAATAGGTCCAGAAAACAAAGCAAAGCACGTAATTTCCTCCTTTATCGAACAATGTTATGATCTTACCAATAGTATAAAAAGTAAGGATGTCAGGAATCAGTACTTCAAACCAAAATACCCAAATTTTGAAAACGATGCCAGTGCTGGTGTTTTTAGTATCTTTGTAGTTTTTTTTGTTTGTTTTTATCTGTGTTATAATCTATAAATTCAAATTAAATACTGTTACTTTTAACTTGGTAATGTTTATGTAGAGTTGTTCAATAAATGGGAGTGTGTTGAATGGGATTTCTGTTGAATCAAATATCGTAAAAAGCAAAAAGTGCATCACATGGCAGTAAAACTCACAGAAGAGGTCTGGAGTCAGTGTGTATCAGTATTGACGGATACACACAGGTCGATCCTCTGAACTGGTTTTGGCAGAAAGAAGAAAGAGAAGTGGCTCTCCAGAGGATTTCCAGTGCCAAACACATTTAACTGGACGGATATAAACAGTAGCTAGTGGTGTGTGGTTTCACAATCACACTGGACCAGACATGACATAATGCTGCAGACCTTTTAAAAACACCACATCTCTGTGGTCAGTGTCTGTACGGGTGTTTGTGTGTGTGTGTGTGTGGGCCTGTTTGTCCTGGTGGTGAGTGGGTTTCAAATAGGAGGCCCAACATTCAAAAGATTCTGAGGATGGCAGAGCAGAGCAGCAGAGCAGCGCACACACACACACACACACACACGGGCGCGCAGGGGGCTGAGGAAGCAGATTACTCTGGCTGAGGATGGTGCCAGAGGCGGAAACAGACAGGTGTAATTATAGAAAGCCACCACGGTCCTCTGGGCTCCACTACTTCCACCGAGAGCAGCCAACACACTCACACACACACACACACACACATAAACTATTGGCAGACTTCTATTCAGTATTCCTTTACCACACACAAGGCCAAAAACATCCTGAGTCTGTGTGTGTGTGTGTGCGTGAGTGCCTGTGAGAGGCACCTTTAATGTTTATATATTTTAATTTAGGTTTTATTTTGAGAGCGCAGGAACAATAAGAGCTATATTGAGGCTCAGGTTGATGATGCACCATTTCTGTGAATGAGGAACACGTTGAATCTGTGTGTCAACAAGCCGTGTCACTTGACTTCTGAATGGCTGTATATGTCAGCGTGTGAGTGTGTGTTTGTCAGTGTCTGGATGTGTACGTGCTCATCCTCATGTGAGGGGTCAAACTGTCCTCCAGCCTGAGGAATGTTCCACACAACACACACACACACACACACACACACACACACACAAAACTCCCTATGAGAGGACCAAGCTGAGGAAACATTGAGGTTGGACTTCCTCTTGTTAAGTGTGAGACCCAAAGGACAAGCGGGGGTTTAATAGTTTTCAGCCCCAGGCTCTGGTCTAGCAAAGACAAACAAGTTGTGCGCTCTGAAAGGACATGGGAAACTTTAGCTGCTTCATGTGCTGCCAGAATTTCCATGGTATACAGTATTAAACATAACCAGGTATGCTAGAGAGGTCATTAATTAAGCTAATATTTCTATGTCAACATACTTGTCTTCACATAACATATGGCTGACCGTACCGCTCCTATTTTGACATCTTGTCACCAGTCACAATAATATCTGTCTGTCTCAAATACTAATAAATAAATAAATAAATAAATATTGCTGTGTGTACACAAATGCATACAGAATATTCTTTGATAGCTTTGAAGTTACGGTTAAATACGGAGTCAGCGATTGTGTAGACAGATTGTTGATATTTGAAATCAATAGCCAGATTTACTGTCCCTCTCGCTCGCCCCGTCTCACCTCCTTCCCCCTGTCCCATGCACGAGCACCAACGCCCCCTGTTTCTGATTGGCTGTCATCGTGTTCACTATCCTGTTAAGAATTCGCTGAATTCGTCGATTTCAAATATCAGTCATCTTAATTTACATATGTCCATGTAAACAAAACAAGACAAACAAACAAAAACAACATGAAAACGCGCTTTATGTAACTTTAAAGTTGCTAAGCGCTGAGAAGTCAAAATAGGATTGGTATGAACTCTGGATATTACAGATTTATAATCAGATTTATGATAATAGATAAAAAAAAAAAAAGATTTCCCTCATTAGTATGCAAATTCTCGCAGCAAGGTGCTCCGAAATCTGATCCAATCATCTTCACTATAGAGGGAATCTGTGGTATAAATATGATGCGTCCATGATGTGTTGGTCTTATTGTGTTATTGTGTTCACAAGAATGTGTCTGCACACAGACAGACAGACAGACGCCACCCTGACGGCATAATGTCAAGCATGCCATGTACCATAATAAATAAGTGCTGTGTGTGTTTGTGTTGTGTGTGTGTGTGTGTGTGTGTGTGTGCATTGTGCCTGTTTATGTCTGTCCCACTTCACCTTGCTCATCCAGGACTTGCGCTTGCACATGGCTTTCCTCCTCTTCACAGCTTCCAACAATCGTCTCTGTCCTTTATCAAAAGACAAAAACAAAATTGTGAATGATGGAGTAAACAGCAAGTCCATTTCAAGACGAGCAAAGTACTGTGCCAATTTTGGTGCCAACATTATCCCACTGCTGCCCTGACTTAGTTTATCTACACATAGTGTCAGTTACGTTTTCAGTGCCACACAAGTGCACCATATTGACTATAATTTTCTGGCACTTATGGCACTGTTTTATTTGACAAACTCCAACCACCCAGAATTCAAAGCAGGATAAAATAAATACCTCTATTTAGGAGTGTCCCCATTTTGAGCCATAATAGAACAAAAACATGATTCTGCATCCTGGGTTTACTATTTACTGTACATGAACTGTAAAATCAGCACAGTTCTTGCTTTCAATTTTTTTTTTTAGCACAATGCAAAATTGCAGCAAATTCTCAGTCAATCAGTTCAAGTCAAACTGTAATGCATACCAAAAAAAAGGTGAAGTATAAACTGAATCAGGCAAATGTTACACCAAACAGATGTGAAAGTGAGATCAACTGCAACACATGGAAAAATAAGAATAGAAAAGAAGCTAAAAGTAGAGAAGAAAAGGTGGAGAAGCAGGAGAGCTGTGAGCTGAGCGACAGTCGACGAGAGGCAGAGGTGGGTGTAATTAGTCTTGAGCAAGAGGCTCCGTAGCGTGGGCCCCGAGGCCTCCTGTAACTGGATTTAGAACATTGCCGCTGCCTTCCTCTTCACACCTTCAGACACACACACACACACACACACACACACACACGCACAAAAGACTTAGCAGTTCAGTGTCCCTTCCTATTGTGCCTAATTGCCAATTGTAACTATGAAATGGCATTAGGAGAATTAGTGACGGAGGATTTGCTCCAGTTATTCTGAGGGTGGGCTGAGGCCAGCCAACATAAGTCATACTGGCTTTAAATATATACCCATATAAAGGCATATAATGGCAGAGGGAAAATTGCAAGGAAACGGGACATGTAAGGAAAAAGTTAGGTGAAAGTGCTCTATTTTTATCTAGATCAGCTTGGCATTTTTAGTGCTTTACAATCCTATGCTGTAAAGGAAAAAAGGCAGGTAAAGGTAAAGAAAAAAGACAAGTTGAAAGAAATGGGAGCACTGAAAAACTCAACACAGTGTAATATTAGGCTTGACTGCAGTGCAGTTGTTAAATCAGATGTCAGTTGGTCAGAGGAAGTAGAGGAGCAGAGAGGAGACACCAGCAGTCTGGTTATAATTATTTAGGAGGGGACAGGAGGGGACAGGATTTAGGAGCAAACAGGATAAAAAAAACAAGAGCCAGGCAGGAAATTGACTTTCTTATCAACTAATGAAACAACCAGAGACACTGACTGCTTCCAGCATTCACTTCCCACAGTCATTCATTCACCCACCAACTGGATTTCAGAGCAGAACACCTCCAAACAATACTACTGTGCATGCAACCTCCATTTATTAATATCTGGATGATGGTGATTTCATATCTCCATAGAGAAGGCGGAAAAAAAGAAGAATGAGGGAGAACAAAAAAGACAGTAGTGTGTTTTTAGAAGTTTTTAAAAGTGAACGAATGACTAAGTTGCACAGTAGACAGGAGGTCCACAGCAGATAGGCAGCCAGCAGATGTTGCAACAACTAGAGAGGAGTAGCAAAATGTACTCAGTGATACAGTCGAGCCTACTGATGAGGATCGTGGGCTGGTAAATTGCTGCTATTAATATATTATGCCATTGGTTAATGCATTCAAGCAAAATGACTACCACAAAATTCCACCGTGTCAATTATCACGCTCTGACAAGCATTAACAGTTGCTATCTGTTAATGCCGCCGCTCATGAATTACTGTTCACTGTTTTTGCTCAAGGCGATTATTTTATCGTTACACAAAAGGGTTGGCCGAGCACGCTTGAGCAACACCCGACTCACACACATTCACACCTGGGAGCTCCACTGAAGCAATTAAGGCTTCAGCACATTGCTCAAGGGCACCTCATCAGCAGGTTGGTTGCTGGAAAAGAGTCTGACGCATTCACTTCATACACCCACATTTCGTCCACAGATTGGACTCAGCAATCTTCCAGCCTAACCTTGAGGCAGTGATCACACTGGCAAGCAATGCAGCGGTCGTGGTGTACTTCCCATTATTTTCTATGGCCTGGGAGCAGCGTGATTGATCGCACTGAGAGTGGTGCTCTGGCTCCGCGATGTTTCAAGTTGAACTGGTTCAACTTGAGGCTGAAACCCTACACTCGTAAATGTCACTTCAGCGTAATCTGACCTGTTAAAATGGTTAGAATCTAACAAGGCAGGAGTTATATGAGCGATGTCTAGAGTGGCAGCTCAAGCTCAACTCCATAAGCAACTTGTTACCTAGTGTGAAAGCAACCTTAAGCTGCCACCGCCTCTGCAAATAGTTTGGTTCAGTTTGTAACTTCATTTGTTGTTGCTGTTTTGGTCAAGTCTCCCTTGTGATAATCTCTCTAATTCTATAGCTCTCTCTCTCTCTCTCTCTCTCTCTCTCTCTCTGTCTATATATAGACACAAATATTGTTCCAGATATAGATATAGATAGATGTATATTATCTGTAGGGAAGGGACAAGATTTTGGTATCGGGTGGTTTTATGAAGGTAAACAGTCTGTGTGGGGAGCAAAAGAGGCGGAACACTTTGGCAGAAATGTCTTCTGGACCTTAAACGCCTACAAAAAGTGTCAATGTTTGTGTAATGCGTGCGAGAAATGTGACTAGTGTAATAAAAGAAATTGAAACCAAAACAGTTCCCATCTTGTTTCTGGCTACAACGGAAAACCTGAAGAGTTGTTCATTGCCCCAGAGGCTACATTGTGGTCAGATGATAGCCGATGGGTTCCAAGATTGCTCTTGTGAACGTCCCAAGATAACAACAGGACTGAATTGTAAAAGTAAACCCTCAAGAAATAAGGGCCTTTTTCCATGCCAATGGCAGAGGAAAGGATAGTACAGACATACACACGCACACACACACACACACACACACACACACACACTATACATACAAAATACTTGTGTCTGCACACAGAGAGTCATACTGTAAACTGGTACTCTCTCTCTCACCAGGTCGACCCATGCCGATCTTCTCCAGGTCCTCATTCTTGACATAGTCAAAGTGCGAGAGCCGTGTGACGTTGAGGTCGTCTCGAATACGCAGGAAGTACTGCTGTAACTGCACCTCCATCAGCAGCTCCAGCAGCCATTCTGTGCCTTCCTCACACTGCATGCTGCTGCCCAGTTTCTGAAAACACACACATAGGATACACAACAAGAAAGAAAATGTCAGTTTAATGAAGTCATTTTGCACCCTCCTCTGAGTTCATGGTACAATTTGCAAAACACATTCAACAAGAAAGTGAATTATGTCATTCTGTGCCCTCCTCCTCAATGCATTTAATATTCCATTGTGTGCTGCTATCTAGTTTCTGTAAAAACACATCGACAAAGAGGAAACTGAGCTCAGAGAAGATGGAGCTGTGCTGTGCCCCCTCCCCTGACTGCTTTGTCCACACTGAAATTCCCACTGACACACTCAGACATTTACATCAGCGTCCACATACAGTACTGTACCCAGACAGTCATAAACATGCATTCGCACACCCAAACATGCAAACACTGTAGACCCGGTTGCCCAAATTGACATGCTAACATAAACAGGGACATGGAGCACCAGGGGCTAAATATAACATTGGCTGCTTGACCGTGTGCCAAGAAATGACTGCACATTGATTTTATTTTAAATGGATCTATTCATTACATGGGTTTGTGTCACCATAATGCCTGTTAAAATGCTGTTGAGCAAGCAAGTTAGCTCAAATTCACCCTTTCAAAGTCATCAGAATAGAGAGAATGACTCTTCACTCTCTAGAAAAAAT
The DNA here is from genome assembly GCA_900302555.1 of Myripristis jacobus. NCBI lineage: Eukaryota > Metazoa > Chordata > Actinopteri > Holocentriformes > Holocentridae > Myripristis > Myripristis jacobus. The sequence goes on from OMLB01062241.1 coordinate 41,032, forward strand.
AAAGCCCGGCTTTAGGCGTGCCCTGCTGTAAACAGCCTGCAGATGTAATGTACACACAGGCAAAATGAGGTACACTGAGAGGAAAATGAGGTGTATGATGCACATCTGGTGTCCATAAGCACCAGTGAAGACAAATGATGCTCACATCCATCTGACCACAGTGTACACTAGATCCCTGTGTGAGACACGAAGTTGGAGCATGGATCTTCGACGTCAAAACACACCACCCCCGCTTAAAACACCATCCATCACTGTCTACTTACTGGGTCCCATTGAAACAAGCACCATCTCATCACAACAATGATTTAGCTCAGTCTGTCAGTCTGTGTTTCTTACATTGTTCAGCACAATAATGAGGTTTTGGAATCAGGTTCAGACGGTATCAAAGAACTTAGAAGAGGAGCAAAACAGAAAACTTGCCAGCCCTTCAGCAGGAGACTGAACACAGCTGGATTTCTTTCTCTGTGACTTGCTACATCATCCATCCACAGTCACACATATAAGCACAAATAACTAATAAATGGGGAGAGGATGCAAATAAAATATACTTAAAATACGTTTTTACATAGTTGTCATAGTTGTAATATGTGACCAACAGTAATAGAGCTGATGTCCACGCCCTAATCAGTGGCTATTTAGGAAAATAATGTTCCTCCACCATGATGATGAAAAAGTAAAAGTAGCCACACATCAGAAACTCATAATTAAAATTTGAAGAGGTGTTCAATTGCTTCTTTTGAGATGGCAACTACGATTTACGCTACTTTCAATGGCATGTTGGGGGAGGACTAATCCACACAAAAATCACAAAACTTCCTAATTTGTAGAAATTGACAGGAAGGCCTTTGATTTATGCTTTAGGGCATAGAGGTCATGTTCTATTTAGTTGTAATTGGTCTTTGTGAATGAGGAATTTCCTGTATGGGCTGAGGCCGGGTTGCAAGGTCCCGGGTAAAGGTCATAGGGGTCACAGTTTCCTCCCTGTCATTTAAACATCTTAATGGGTTTGGTTAGAGGCCACTTCCTACACGTAATGGCTGTGATCTGAAGGGTAAAGGAACAGCTCTTTCTCTCTCTGTGCAATCACACACACACACATGCTGCACCTAATGTACAGCCCTCCGGATCCAGTGTGTGTGTGACCTGCCCCAAAATTTCTCCACAAAAGAAAATAGGCATCTATAGTGCCTCTTCAGCAGAAAGACAGTCGTCCTGTATTTTCCATGAAATTCCAACGTGAGGCCTCGCTGAGACCGATCTGCTAGGAGGGCTCAATCCCCAATGGTTATGCCAGATGTCTGTATCCTGATACAAATTCATCACAACGCACATGAAAGCAGGTCAGATGATATCTCTGTTGCAATGCCCAAGTGTGTGGCTTTGGCTTTCCACGTCAGCTGGAGTTCAGCAAATATAAGTGCTGTCCATTTTAAAGAGAAATACAATAACAGAAGCCTTTTTGACCAATCTGATGTCATAACTAAACCATCCTGCCTGACTGTTTGGCATGTTGCATTGAGCTGCGTTTCGACATTAGTAGATCACAAAGCTCAGACTTTACCCCGACTGTCAACTGTAAAGGATACTTCTCTAAACTTCTGTGGGCATGTTTGCTGCATTTATGAAATTATTATGATTTTTTTTTTAAATAATGTGGCTTCTGCTTTGGGATAATCTGAGGACCACGCATCAATCTGAAGTTTACACCATGCAATTTCTGAGTACAATGCCATCTTCATCTACGATACAGTCTAAAGCCTAATATTTCTTTGCAGTCAACATATTAGTGCTAATTCTCTGGATGGTGCCAAAGACGTCAGCCGGCATCCTCTCAGGGCTCTTTCCATGACACTGTCATATCTTTTCATGTTTATATGCTTGCCTGTTCTCACTTAACTCATAAAACACATAACAGCGTATATTTCCTGTGCTTTTTAGAGTAAGGTGCTGCATGGGACTAAGACATCATACATCTATGTGGAGCAGTTAATATGAATGGAGGGAGTCTCGTAAAGACTGTGAGCTGAATTGTTCTACTGTTACCAATTAAGACTGTTAACAGCAGAAGAGAGCTAAATTGCAAGTTCATATCCCTTTCGTCTTAAAGTGTCTTTTGCTTTTGGGTGTGAGAATCATCACTGCTCGCTAATTCATGGATTCTCTCCTCACTTATCTCCCAACTTCTCCTTTTATGTGATGCTGAGGAAGACTAATGAGGACGTGTGTCACCCAGGAGAGTAGCTACTGTGGTGTGGTGGGACTTTTTTTCAGCCTTCTCCTAACTCAGGATGCTGCTAAACATAGTTATGGTGAGGTGAGAACAGAATTCTGCACATTACAAAGGCCTTGTAAAAGTCACAGTTTTAATTTTGCCTTGTATAAGTTTTAATTTTTAATTTTTTAAAATTTTGCCTTGTATAAGTGTATAAACCTGTAATAACCAATGCAAAAACACAGGAAACACAAAATAATATGGTGTTTGCGCATGATGAAATACTTACAAGGGTGTAACGAATGCAACGAAATGCACAACTGTAGTGTAACTGCGATGGCTTTGGTGAACCCTTGGGAATACATTATACTTTAGGGAGAGCATTTCCTCCACAGAATGGTGTATTTACAATACTTTCCCACACATTCATGCATTATGCAAGACACTACCCTGGAAGACACTGCTGTAAGATGTTTGTAAGAAGAGAAGTTGCTGCTGTGTCGACCAAGTTTGAGTCTGCAGACCTTGTGGAGGTGTGAGGGCCGGAAGGGGAGTGCTATGTCCTGCTGCAAGGTGTGACTTGTGGCAGGACCCTGAGGAATCCCACCCAAGGCCGGAGGTTCAGCAACAGGGCATGACTTGGGCTCTAAATACTGGGAAGTGACATTTCTCCACCACTGCCCATTTTTTTCTGCCCTTCAGTAACAATAAATCAGTGTTTCTTGAACTAATAGCAACTAAAAAACCAAAAAATGTTTTCTGGTGGAACTGCAAGGCACATTAATGTGTTTAATAAGAGAGGACAAAAAGAAATGTTAGAATGAGAATAAACATAACTTCTGATGGCTTGACTCTAGTATGAAAAGTAATCTAAAAGAAACTTTTACACATTTTGATGGAGAGTGGGAGAGAGTGAGGTTGAGATACACATGTGTGTGTGTGTGTATGAGAGAAAGACAGAAAGAGAGAGAGAGAGAAAGAAGGGAGAAGGGGAGAGAGAGAGAGAGGGAATGAGTGATGTAGGAATTTAGATGGAGAGAAGCAACATGATGTCCCTGGTGAGAAATGCCTCTGGCCTGAACTCATTCCTCATGGTGGTGGGGAAAATGCATGCATACACACACACACACACAAACACACACACAAATACAAATTGCCTGGCTAGACCTATGTCCTGCATCAGATCTGTTCTGCTCCAACATCCTGTTGCAATAACAACAACCCTCTCTCAGGAT
>OMLB01062242.1:0-14027 GCA_900302555.1 Myripristis jacobus
AAAAAACAACAGCCATACACAAGAAAGAGTGTGTGTGTGTGTGTGTGTGTGTGTGTGTGTGTGTGTGTGTGTGTGTGTGTGTGTGTGTGTGTGTGTGTGTGTGTGTGTGTGTGTGTGTGTTACGGGAGAACTGATTTTTATATTACACACACTTTGAACTGACTTGCCTCATATCAGAACTAGCTTGTTGGACTATATTAGTAGCTTGTGTTCATTTTAAGAGATTAAGTAAATATGAGGCCAAGCTTTGCTTCATGTTCACTGAATGACTGACTGATGTTGTTTAAGTTTTTCTCCACAATGTCACAGGTAATGACAAAAAAAACCTCACCATAGCTGTACTATAGCAGCAAACTGTACCTGATTTAAGTAGCTGAGCCGAGTGCATGATCTTACCGTGTCGCTGCCCCCTGCAGGAGGAAATGCAGAAAGCAGCTTTCCAGGCTCTGCAGCTGCAGAAGGACAGCGTGTACAGCTACATCCGCAATCAGGTCTGTGTGGGAGTATCGGTGCTTTGCAAGTTTTAGTAGTACTTAATAGTACTTATAGTACTTAAAAATCTACACGGCAGAGGATGAAATTGTGTCTTGCAGTTTAACCACATCTTAACAATTTGAGCGCACTGTCATTGTTTCAAAGCACAATCCAGTTTAAATTAAATTAAAACGTTTGGAATCACAGAAATTTTTATGTTTTTGTGTCCACAGAAAGCTGTTTCTCCTTGGAACTTTAAGATCATTTTAACTTCAAAGTTGTTGTCGTTTGCACTCAATACGTTTGTTAGAACAGTGGAGTAATGGCTGCTGATCATGTGGCTTTGTGCTCACTAGTAAAGATTAAATTGAAGTTAGCATTAAATTGACTAAAAAAAAAAAACATCTGATAATCTGATTTCCCATAAATAAGCTTTTGCTTTCTTGGGAGATAATGAAGCAACATGTCAATGTCAATGTACATTTCAGTACATTGACTTTCCTCAGGCAGGCTCTCTTTATGTCTCAGGAGCTTAAAACAGATGACCCATACATACATTACTCAAAACAAAAAAAAGTTCCTAAATAGCACCACCAAGAAAAGGTATCACCAAAACCACACTCATCCACCAGCCTCCACAGGGGGGCCACATCCATCTCCATCGCCTTCCATTTCCTTTAATATAATACTCATCTTCAGCTAATCATTCCGTATGCCTCACTCTGATTTATCACTGAAAGAAAAATATTTATCTGCAGAAAGAAAGTAACTTTTTATCAAGTCATTCGCAGCTTCTTCATCACATGACTTTGTGTTCAGCGGTCATCTCCCTGATCCCTGCCAGCCTCATGTTCCCTTTATCTCCATTGTCTCCAGATCAAGCTCATAGAGGGTGAATTAATGCAGCTGACTAAGCTGGAGGTTAAGAGACGCAATCTGGACGCTGAGAACCTGCAGGTGGGTATCACCTCTCCTCCTCCTGCTCCCTTCGCTTCTTTTTTCCTCTTTTCTGTCAATTTTGCCATTTCTTTGGTTCCCTCCATGTCATTGCACCATGGTAAACATTTAACATTAGCAGCAGGCCGCCCTAAATTCAAGCTCATCCATCAGACAATAACTCATTCAACCTACTTCTACTTTTCACTGACACTTGACACAAAAGGTCTTTTCATTGGCAAAATCAGTTAGCTATTTTTAGACGGTAGTCAGTAAGCTAATATTTTCAGGGTTCGGGTTTATATATTTAAATCAATTTGATTGGTCAAAGACAAGAACCAGTAAATGGAAATGGAAAAAAGCTTCCAGCAATCAAACTCCATTATTGAATACATGGTGTCAGGGATCACTTGCAATACCTTCACAGACCACCATGGGGTTGAGGACCACCACTTGAAAACTCCTGATTTAACCTATTACTTCATGCAGTATTCTTCTGAAGGCTACATTATGTCTATACATGATTATAATAGCCACTTTATAGTGTCTATTTAATTTTTTTTATCTTAATTTAGCTGTTTAGTATGTCTAAATGAAAGATTCAATGGGTTTGTCTTTCACACCTTGGAAATAAAAGCTCGAAAAATTTAAAGGGTGTGTTAATATCCACTACACACCTCATTGTACTTGATTTGAAGAAAAACACTGTGGACACCTTTAATAGTCCATTAAACAAACCACCAGTTCCACTAAAGCCCAACTGAACAAAAAGTAACAAGCTATAAGTTCAGTGGAAGATGAGGGAAAGTGTCACAGTTTTCTTTAAATAAGATACAGATTTTGTTAATATTTCATCAATTAAGTTTCGGGCCAGACAGAAAATCATGATCACATTTTTATTTAGAAGAAGCTTTCGTTGCCTGTTGATCCGTGACTACACTGCAGTACGCAGGGAGTGAAAAATGCAAATATGTAACTAAAAACCTTTTAAAAATGTATAATTAATTAGCATTAATTATATTACTCTTTTGCTATTTAACAGCCAAACTAGTGCATTTTAAACTGTTTTCAGACATGAAGGAGTTTGAAAGATGATGATGATGACAGTTTTACTTTATTATTGTACACTCTACAGAGGTCTTTTGTTTTGTTGTTGTTTTGTTTGTTTGTTTGTTTGTTATTACAAAGAATCAGGCACTTTTACACAGTTCACTGGTTGGTGTACGTTAAAGGGCAGCATACAGCCGGGCATGCCTGCGACTTCTACAAGTCCTGCCAGACTTTTGGGAGCACAAGCGTTGGCGCTCCGGTCTGGCCTGGCCAGGTAGCGCTACAATTTTCTGGGCATTTCTGCTTTATGTGATAGTGACAGTAGAGAGAGACAGGAAAGACAGGGAGAGAGAGGGCATGACATGCAGCAAATGGCCTGTTGTGGATTTGAACCCAGGACGCTGTGATCAGGACTCAGCCTTAACAAGTGGTATGTGCTCTCATCCCATGAGCCACCAGGCCGCCCCTACATTTAAAGCAATGAGTGGCTCCATTTGTTGTCCAAACACCAGCCAGTTGGTAGACATCGGTCTATTAGACCAAATAAAGTTATAACAGAAAAGTATTGATGAGGGCCCACATGTGATGAGGTGGGCTGTTGTGGCATAAATGCAAAAAAGCAGCGAGAACACGTGTAATTTGTCTTGAAACCAGACCCACAAAGACCTCTAGTCTACTTTGTCCCTCTGCTCTAAATGTAATACTGTGTGTGTGTGTGTGTGTGTGTGTGTTTTTAGGAGGTTCTGGTGGAACAGCGTTCAGCTCTTGGTGACTTGCTGCAGCAGCTGCTGAAACAGAAGGACCAGAGAGAGACTGAGCTCCGTCAGGTTCTGGTGAGGAGTTGTCCTGTTATAATGGGACTCAGTGGTCACGACCGTTGATGAACACTCCTTTCTCATGAAAAGAACCGCGGCATCTCTGCCTTTCACTCAAAATTTCCACCAAGTCGCAGCAGGCAATTACCATGAAAGCCCATTCTACAAGGGCTGGAGCTAGCATTTATTTTGATGATCAGTTAACCAGCAAATCTAATATTAATAATTATAATGAGGCAGAGGTGAATTTATTGGAGAAGACAGAACCAGTTCCACTCCTTAAGAGAGCTTAAGAGATTTGGTAAGAAGTTCATGAAAATGTTGATGTTTTGACAAATAATGATGCAATGGCCATTATATTTTAGGTTAATAATGAACAAATAATAAACAATAAATGAATATAAGACAAAAGCAAGCTACAATTGTCTAATATTGAGGAATTTCAGTCTTCGCAAGTGGTGAAATAGCCCCATGTTTGGGATCCAAAATAAAAATGAAGAACTTGCATAAATAAAAAACGTTTATATCCCAAGAAAGAGTAAGCTTTGAACTTAAAATTAAAACAGATCAGATTTTTTAAGATATTCCCACATGCAGTTATGGGCCAATTAAAATCTGACACGAAAACTTTTTTTTTGGATTTGGAGAAGCTGCCATCCAGAAACCGATGCATATATCTGACTAACCATTAATGCTTTGAACAGTCCATGTATGTATCTCAAAGCTCTGAAAAAATCAAGAAGCTGGGGCAAATACAAAGTTGTTTTCTGAAGGCCCAAACATGGTCGACCACGAAACCCGTGTAATTTTTTTTCCATTTTTGAGGGGCTGACATGCCTACCAGTTATGATGTATGACAGATGTTTTTGTATATTCTGAAAGAGTAGGTGGAGGTGTATTACTGTACCAAATTTCAGTTTGTGATATTGACACCTGAAAATGGAGGAAAAATAAGGACGTGCGAAAATCGCGCGAAAATCGCACGAAAATCAACACATAACCCCCTCACTAAATTGGCAATATCTCAAAAAGTATCCATCCGAGCAAACTAAAATTTTACAGTGTACCTATTGGATAAATAAGGAACAACTGGTGAATTTTTCAGAATTTTTTGAGCCCCAAGTGCGTGGGCCATTTGTTGAAATGACATGGAATGACCCAATAACAATTAAACCAATCTTACATAACGAGTGTGATGGACAGCAATGGGGGCTGAAGGGAAGACAAAAGACAGATTGTAAACCAGATGAGAAAAAAGAAAGAAAAACTGCATTTGTCTAGTGTGTATGTATTTGTGAATATGCCTGTGCACATGGTTGCGTGTATGTTGTTCTATTTGGGACATGGTTATCATGCAAACAACAGATCGGTCTGTAGAAAGAAGAACCAAAAAGGAAGAAGTCGGCTAAAGAGAAATCTCCCTAAGTCATAACATGACAATAATGGTAATAATAGTCATGATGGTGGTTACACTTTTTTACTTTGTTTCTGAAACAGTGTTTAAGAGGGAAGAAGAGTGAGAGAGGCAAGGAAACTGTGTTGGCAGTAAAATGGACATGGATACTTAAAAGACATGAACAATATTCAAAACAGCAGGATTTGGCCTCAGTTTAGCATTTTTGTCAGTAATGGCATGTCAGAAGAAAATATCAATTGCTGAAAAAAATCCATATTTTCAAAAAGGGCATAACAAAATCAACATTTTTTCTAGATCTAACATGCTCATAATATTGAATTTCTTCCTTCTTTTTGACTGAAAGCAGCAATGCCAAACCGAGGGCCACCCTCAGCTTAGTACTCCACACAGAGAAACCAAAGGAGTCTCCCTCCAGCCTCTTTTCTTTAAGCTGCTGCCTCACAACCAAATGTCAGAGCATGTATGTTTACAACAAAGCCTGATGCAACACGTCTTTTTTTTATTCTTGTTCCTGTGCAGATATAAAAGTGATGAAAAAGAAAAACAGCCTGCAGGCCAGTTACCAGAACCTGACTGAAGAGAGAGACCGCCTGCAGGCCAGTTACCATAACCTGACTGAAGCGAGATACCGCCTGCAGGCCAGTTACCGTAACCTGACTGAAGAGAGAGATCACCTGCAAGCCAGTTACCGTAACCTGACTGAAGAGTGAGACCGCCTGCAGGCCAGTTGCCAGAACCTGACTGAAGAGGTGTTGTGACAGCACTAGAAGATGCAGGGTTAACAAGTCTGACCTTGGGTCTTCACACTTCTACAGTTACCCAAACTGAGCTCATTATCGTGTAGACAAAGTGGGCAACAAGGCAGGTGACGGGGTCACCACCACCATCACCAGCTCTACAAAAATGCTCCCGACGTTTTATGGTATCTCTGGAAGCAACTGCAGGTGGTGTGGATGAAGGGAATCATCCCGAACGCATGGCGAAGAGCAGGGGGTGTGATGCTACCCATGGAAAAGGACGCAGCAAGTATCGACCAATTTCGCCAGATCAACCTCCTGAATGTGGAAGGGAAGATCTTCTTTAGTGTTATCGCGCAAAGAATGACATCCTACCTGAAACAGAACGGACTGATTGACACTACTGTGCAGAAGGCCGGCATCCCAGGTTTCTCTGGATGTCTAGAACATACAAGCGTCACCTGGCACCAAATCCAATCTGCGAAAAGGGAAGGTAGAGATCTGCATGTACTTTTCCTTGACCTAGCTAATGCCTTTGGTTCTCTTCCCCATTCCCTCATCTGGACAGCCTTCGACTTCTATCATGTACCGACGAACATCACGGGCCTGGTCAAGAACTACTTCTAGGATATGCAATTCTGCATAACAACTAGAGAATACATAACAGCATGGCAATGACTTGAAATAGGGATAATGGAAGGATGTACCATCTCACCTCTAGCCTTCACCATGGCGCTGGAGGTCATCATCCGGGCGTCCAAGTGGGTAGTTGGAGGAGAGAGGCTGCAGGGTGGTCAGCGGTTACCACCAATACGTGCCTACATGGACGACCTGACCACACTGACCTCCGCCGTGCCATGTACCAGGCGACTGCTGGGAAAACTTCAGGATAACATCTTATGGGCACGGATGGAGTTTAAGCCCAGCAAATCCTGAAGTATATCGGTCATTGGAGGGAGGTTGACAAACCAGAGATTCTATCTCGGGGAAACCCCCTTCCCAATGATATCGGAGCAGGCCGTGATGAGCTTGGGACGGTGGTACAACGAAAATCTCAAAGATGGAGAGCAAAACAACAAGCTGAGGGAGGAAGCTATCAAAGGACTCAACACCATTGATAAGATCCTGCTGCCCAGGAAGCTGAAACTGTGGTGTCTGCAATTTGGACTGCTCCCCCATCTGATGTGGCCTCTGACAATCTATGAGGTCCCAGTTACAAAGGTTGAAACGCTGGAGAGAACAATCAGTTCCTACATTAGGAAGTGGCTTGGTTTCTTACAATGCCTCAGCAACATCACCTTGTACGGACATGGTGCTTTGAGCCTGCCTGTCTCCAGCCTTACTGAGGAATACAAGTGCACCAAAGTGAGGCTGGAAATGACTCTGTCGGACTCTCATGATGCAGCAATATGAGCGGCAGCCCCCAGGTTGGCAACTGGGAGGAAGTGGATACCGTTGGAGGTGGTGGAGAAAGCTAAATCTGCTCTCAGGCACGGGGACATTGTCGGACACGTGCAACGCGGTACAGCTGGACTAGGATTTGGAGAAAGCCGACCAACGTGGAACAAGACAAGCCTGTCCCAAGGAAGATACACCTGGTGGCACAACCAGGTCCTGCGGCAGCTGGCGATCACCCTAGAAAGGAGGAGAACCATCTCTAACGCACAAACCCCCGCACGAGACCCCAAGCACCATTCCCTTCATAAGGGTGATCGTCCAAATAAAATGGCGACAAGAGCCAGCTCCACCCTCCTTGACCCAGCTCGGGACTGGAACATGCAGGTGGACCTGGATCACAAACTGGTCTTTCCAACGGAAATAGCATCGACAACACTCAGGCCTGATCTCATCCTCTGGTCAACCTCCCAAAGACTTCTGTATATCGTGGAACTAATGGTACCCTGGGAAGCAGCCATTGAAGAAGCATACAAACTGAAAAGCCTGAAGTATGTGGAGATAGCGTCCCTGGCAGAGCAGCACAATTGGAGTACTAAGGTGTTCCCGGTGGAGGTTGGATGCAGGGGGTTTGTTGCAAAGTCCACAACCAGGCTTCTGAAGAGGATGGGAGTGAAGGGTCAGGCCTTCAGACAAGCGATGAAGGCACTGGCAGAGGCAGCTGACCGAGGCAGCAACTGGCTGTGAAGTAACCAGGAAGAAGTAGTAACAGGAGAGAACATATCTGGGATGCCAGAAGATGTTGGCATGCCTTTCGGAAGTGTAGTGGAATTAAAGTGTCGAAACACTGATGAAGGAAGGAGTCCACCCGAAGACCCGGAAGTACTACTTCTTCACCACTCAAGTCATCACCAAGAAGCTGCAGAGTGAGTATTCTAGGGATTGTACGAACTAGTCCTAAATGCACTACTTTAAGCCTTTGAGACAACTATCACATCACAGTGAAAACATTCCTGTACCTTAAATGAGGCTTAAATATTATTTCAGATGTCTAAAAAATGGAATTTGTTCTTCTTCTCATAGACAAATATAAGAAGACTGCAGACTTGTCTGCATATGCAGTACATTTTTCATTTCAAAAACCCTCCAGCATGTTTCAGCACTGCTGCCCTCATTAGAAAGAACATGCTGGCGGGCGATCAAAATAAATAGTATGGTATGGATAGAGAGAGGGGCACAGCCTTCTTGTATTTGATGATGGGATTTTGAGCCGATGGTTAGCACCTTATTTTGATTGTTGCTCTGACTGAGCCGTTTCTACTTCTGCCTTAAAGTGGGCCCACGTTTCTCTCATAACTGATTGAGATTTTGGTCAGCATATGTGATAATACCATACCATGAGCCCAGAATCATGTATTGAACCAACCTGTTGGTTAAATGTATACTTACATGCCTAATAAGTAATGTGAAATTGTTTTCCATTTGACTGAACTCTCCAGGTACTGGAGTACATCCCAACCTGATAATGGTGGACAGCCACAACCTAACGAGGATTGTACTGAGCTCTACAATGTAGGATGGAATGACCTATCATGTTGGCAGATGAACTACTGGATCTGTGAAAGAGCAGTCTCCTGAAATCACCATTGTCACATTTTGTATTGATTTAGACAGTGTATTCATAGAGCCGCATGATTTTTTTATTTGTGCACTGGAGTTTCTGTAGCTGGCTGGGCCCTGGACAAACCTGCTTTTAAATTAAGGCATTGATGTATTGTACACTATACCTTTCAGTTCATATGCACGGTTAAAATTAGTGCCAGAATGTTTAGTGGAGCAGAAGCAATGCACTGGGCTCTTTCACTGAAATACTGTCTGTTATGGAAGGAGGAATAAGCTGGACTAGCTGTTAGATCGCAGTTTATTGACTCTCACCCAAAAATAAAGCTAAATAATTGATAACTATTTACTATAATAACAAGACTCACCAACTCTATCTATCTATCTATCTGTCTGTCTATCTATTTGTGTGTGTGTGTGTGTGTGTGTGCGCGCACACACGCACGTGTGTGTAGATAGATAGATAACATAATTCTTTCTTCTTTCTGTCTCTCTTTTTGGGGGGGGTGAAGTGCAGCTGGCTAGGCAAGTAAAAAAAATCAAATATTTTTGACTGAGCACCTTGATATTGTGACAATATTGTAGCAGTGATTATTGGCACTTTCACAAACTGCTTACACAATGGGATTTTTGATAAAGTCATATTGTGGATATGATGACCAAGCAGGTTGAGGAAAATAATACAACAGTCTAATAAGTTTAGAAAACTGCATCCCTTTACTGTAATGCAGCTTTTAAAACCAGGAAAAGACAAGACTATATCATGACATTACAGTTTAGGAGTTTAGGAGTTTATTAGGATCCCCATTAGTCTTCACCAAGGAGGAGACTATTCTTCCTGGGGTTCAAATTAAAATGAAACATTGAACTTTTACATGAATACAATAAGTAAACAAAAATACTTAGAAAAGAATTTACAATTACATTGAATAATTAAACATGTATCCAAATGATATCTCATGTCAAATGACTGTATTGGTATAATGTTAATAAATCGCCTGGCCCTAAACGCTACTTCACCTGTCGTCTCCTGGTTAAAATTCAAACAGCTGAGTTCAGAGTCACATCCAGGCAATGAAGTGTGTCACATTCTGAAGGAATTACTACACTGTAAACCCGGATAAGTTGAGTTTACTTAAAAAATGTTAGGAAACCGGCTGCCTTAAACAAATTAAGTAATGCGTGATAAAAAGTTGAGTTAATTTCACTTAAGAACTTGAGTGGCTGACATTGTTATTCTAAGTTCAATAAACTGAATACCAAGTTTAATTAACTCAAAATTATTAGTAATATCAATTATTTTGCTCAATTATTCTACTTAAGACTCAAAGCCAGGTGCACTAACGTCCAAGTTTATTTAACTCAAAATCATTAGTAATATCAATTACTTACTTACCAATTATTCCACTTATCTGAAGAGTAAAAAAAAAATTCTATTTCATCTACATTTTTTAAATTCGAAATTTCAAATTAAGACAATAAAAAACAAACCAAAGAAGTACATTCTTTCCATGTTTTATTTAAAACTGGAGCATGAAAATCTTGCCGCAGAATCTTGCATCTTTTGTCTCACTCAATATTAGTGCTGGAACATGTTAAACTGATTCCAAATCACATCATATCAAAGTATGCATCATATAGGGACGTTGTGAATCTGGAAAGGGATAGTTCACCCAAAAAGTGAAAATTCTGTCATTATCTACTCACTCTCATGCCGGCAGAACATCAGGAGTGCAAAGATGATCGTTAAACTTTACCTGGAGTTTCACAGGCTCTTCGTTTTATAAACAACTGCAGTGAACTGGGACTGCGATTCAAACGTCCAAAAAATACATAATTATCCATTAAATGCTTCCATACTGCTCGTCTGAAGTAATCCAAGTGTCCTGCAGCATACACATGCAAAGACATTTGGAAAAAACATCACAGATGTGTGTTTTTGCTGCGCTGCTCTTCCTAAGCAATACACATTAATGGCTTCCTGCCTGCTCATGAGTGCCTGCACGGCACCACAGAAGAGTAGGCCATAGCAAACAAAGCTAAAAACACAAGTTTGTGATATTTTTAAAAAATGTCTTGGCATGTGTATGCCGCAGGACATTTACATTACTTGTACAAGCAATATAGAGGCATTTTATGGATTAATCATATATTTTTTCGACATTTAAATCTCAGTTGTTTGTAAAATGAAGCTCCCGTGAGTGCACAGATGATCGTAAACCTTCATCTGTCATACCATCAGCATGACGGTGAGTAGATAATGAATGAATTTTCATGTTTGGTGAACTATCCCTTTAAAACATAAAATCAGTGTCAATGCCATAAAACATGCGTAGATATAGGGATGGAACCAAACTGCTAGATCAGTGCTAATAGCATGAGTAATGTACAGTAGGCCAATCGGAATGGAATCAAATAGCAAAATCAGTGGCAATACTTAACAATATACATCACAATGAGTAAACATGGTACTTAAAAAGTGCAACATAGCAAAGAGTAAACATGGTACTTTAAAAGTGCATTATTACAAAACAAACAAACAAACAAACAAAAAAACAACAACTAAGCACCAATATCAAAAACAGCTGAATAACTATTCAGAACCCTGTTTTACAAAGAGAGTTGATTCTTCAAAGATTGAATTTTGGGTGCCAGCTCACCTCTGCCCAGGTTAAGCATTACCTGTTGAATAAAAAGGAAGGTGCTTTTCATGTACGTAATCCAGGTGCAAGGCATAAATCAGTCCAAAAAGGCCTGTGGCAGGGTGGCCAGCTTCTCCATCACCACACTCCCTTCCAAGACAATGCCCACTCTGGATGGGTTTAGCTGACAATTTTCTTCAATGCAGAGGATTCCCACTGGAGACTCGCTGTACAAGTCCTTGTCAGTCACATCCTAACAGAGAAAGAAACAGACAAGAAGAAGACATTATCATGTCAGTTCAATAATGATGTGTTAACCACCAAAAAGTAAGAAAGGACAATGGTCTTGTAGCTCTGTAGCACACTTTCAATCCCAATCAAGCTGAAAAGTTGTGTAAAAGCTAATACAGATGCAATTATTGCAGTTAATGAAAATTTAAGTCAACTTTTATCCCTAGATCTCAAAGTAATAATTTATCCAGGTGTTTCTTTTCATTTGTACAATCAGCAACATAAAAATGAATTGGTTTAGACTAAACACAGACACAAAAAAGTTGTTTTTTTTTGCCACTGCTCACAGCCGCTGGAGCTAAAATGTTTTGAGCAGATGAAAAACGCCTGATTAACTGGTTTAGACTGAACACAGACACAATAAAACTTTTTCCCCCACTGCTCACAGCCACCGGACCTAAAATGTGTTTAGTAAATTAAAAAAAACAGAAGACACAAAAAATAAAACATTGTTATACTGCTAACAGCCACTGAAGCTTATGTGTTTAATGTTAGCAAGTGGTGCGTGTTCTTTAAACTAGCTGAAACACAGCTTTTTCACTGCACACACAGTCGGAAAAGCTAGTGCTAACTTTAAATCAGTAGCCGTCTCAAAATAAAACGTGGTCGCTCACTCACCAGATGCATTCTACTATCATCCTCGTTTCTCTCTCCTCCACTTGAAGCACGCCTCTCACAGGGCCGAAAACGCGAGGCAGAGTCCGCAGATGGCTTCGTTCAGTGAAAATAGCAGCTAACAGGATCGGTGGTAGTCGAAATGCTGTTTCCACTGCTCACAAATGGTTCCTCACTTTAATAAATCCTGTTATAATAATAACGTTACAGTTGTAAAAGGTCTGTCGAACTAGGGTGCAACAGGTGAATATCCACGCAGGACACAGCAAGAGCGTTCAAGCCACAGACATATATAGGTAGACTGGATGCCTCACGGTGGAATCCCAGTAGACTGACGTCCGATGGCGATTGTTGGAGCCATATACTACATATGAATGGTATGTGAGTATTGTTTATGTTGCACATTCATTATATCATTTACGGTAATTGACACATCACGTGGGCATAGCAGTCTCGGTGTTTTAGAATTATCTACACCTGTGCACCGGTGTGTCAGTATGGAGAGGGGGTGAGTAGGGAGAGCATATCCTTTGTTGACCGCTCCACTCTGCTCTTCTTGTGATCACTTAGTGCTTGCGTTTTTTTTTGTCTGTAAATCCAGTGATATATCAGTTCGTATGACAAGAATAAAACAAGCAATCGCACGTACTTCAGTGGATCTGAGTTTTTCCAGCATTTCGCGCGTCACAAACAATAGCCCCTTAGCCCCTCACGGCTTCTGGTGGTCAAGAATGTAGCCGCTACAGCGATCTTGCCGCGGTCGACCCCGCGATTCACTGTGCATTATTGTATAACCAATACAAGCTTTCGGAAATAAATATCTATTCCCCTTGAATATTTTGAAGTTGTAGTGGTATAGTTGTTATCACACAAGACTTATTATTTGTAGACCCGGGTTAAATTCTCGCTAGAAGCATGTTTTTTCCCCTCAGATGGCCCATCAAAAAGCTACTTTATCATTAGACATGGCGAATTTCAGTCCATTTGTTATCAATTTCAGTTTCTCATGGCCATATATTAAAAGATTAGGCCTATGGAAGAAATATATTTTGTCAGTAGAATAAGGACACTATCAATTTTCAAGATAAATATATGCACATTAATGTGATAGGCATATTAGTCTAAATAGTGTAATGTTGATGATGATCTAAAATATGAAAATACTGATTATCTAAAATGTGAAAACATGCATATATGGTTCTTTGTCAGAGGGCCTCATTTGATCATTTTCTTTCTGATATAATCAGATTCTCAAGGTAAATATATACACATTAATGTGATAGTCTAAATAGTATAATATTGATGATTATCTAAAATGTGAAAAAATATGGTTCTTTGTCTGAGGTTCTCATGTAGTTAGTGTAGCTGTGAACACTCTGCCAGACCACCAAGGATCACACACACATTAGTATTCAAATGATGGCTCAGTAGAAAGTCAAGCATTAACATTGGACCCAAAATATACATTAAACAGTCTATGCTGTGGGAATGGCTTGAGGGAATTTGTTTAAAATGCACAATGAGTACAGGGTTTTCCCCAGCTTTTTGGGGGTCTCAGATGGTCCCTGGTAATTAATAATGGGTAAGTTATAATGACCAAATTAAACTAAACATGTGTCTTACATGTGAAAGGTAATTCCCTGTTGTCTGGATTGTGCAATACATCGGTTTTTACAATCGTAGGCTGCACAATGTTGAGACATTTTCCATCGGCATACTTTATTATTGTCACCGAGTCCCACTCTGTGTTTGGGCGGTCGACCGCTTCAAGATGGCCACCAAGTCTGCCGTGAAAAAAGGGGGAGTGTCCAATCTAGCCTCTTTCTATGTCTATGGTTCAAGCTACCGGTCATGCTGCATTCAAGTGGCGTCAGAATAACTGTGAAAATGACTTTCTCACTGAAAAAAATCACATGGACATATTAATACATTTGATTTGCTCACATGCAATGTGTAATAAGGTTTTACAGTAAATTACTTCCATGTAGAGTGACTTAGATTAATGACAAAATTTATTTATTAGCATAAACCCTGA
>OMLB01062248.1:0-14419 GCA_900302555.1 Myripristis jacobus
CGGTGCACCGATCCGTTGTGGTGAAGAAGGAGCTGAGCTGAAAGCCGATTTATCAGCCGATCTAAGTTCCTACCGTCACCTATGGTCATGAGCTTCGGGTAATGACCGAACGGACAAGATTGTGGATACAAATGGCCGAAATGAGTTTCCTTCACAGGGTGGCCGGGCGCTCCCTTAGAGATAGGGTGAGGAGTTCGGTCGCTCGGAGTAGAGCTGCTGCTTCTCCGCATCGAGAGGAACCAGTTGAGGTGGCTCGGGCATCTGGACCTGTTCCAGGCATGCCCCATCGGGAGGAGGCCCCGGGGAAGACCCAGGACACACTGGAGGGACTATGTCTCTTGGCTGGCCTGGGAACGCCTTGGTGTCCCTCCCGAGGAGCTGGCGGAAGTGTCTGGGGAGAGGGAAGTCTGGGCGTCTCTGCTCAGACTGCTGCCCCCGCGACCCGGCCCCGGATAAGCGGCAGAAGACGGTATGGTACGGTAATTCCCTCAAAAATGGGTACCAGGACTTGTTTTTAAAATTTGCGTAATCTGGTTTGTTTGTGTTGTTTCATGTGTTAAAAGTGTTATTTTGGGAACTGTTTTGCAATGAAGTGAATGGAGAGTAGAATTCTGGATTAGCAGCCCAGAGGAGCATGGAGCAATTAAAGAGGATATTTCACAACCATTGGAGAGGAGAAGAAAAGGCCTGACAAAAGCAATGTGGCTGGTAACTGCCAGTTGGGACTAAGTTATATCATTACATCTCAAAGAACAAATTTCAGTTTCAGGGCTGTTGATTGGCTGTGGTGCAAGCACAGTGCTGTACCTAGACTGGTACAGCACTGTGCTTGCTGTACCAATCTAGGTATAGCAAGCACAGACAACAAGAGTAATCTGGCTTCTTTTTCTTGATCCACTTGTTCTTGAGCTAGAACCAGAGCTTACAGAATACAGAAAAAACTAAACCATGGTCACTGACTGCTTGAAGACAGAAAAAGAGTGCACTACAGTGCTTTGGTCATTGGGGGCAGCACTGAGCACTTGCTGAACAGAGTAGAATATATAGCGCTCATTAATGCTATAAAACGATCACTACAGTTGATACTGTTATTGTCACACAGCCCTGTATTTATAATGACGACATAATAATAAACTGAAATCAGTGGTTGTAAAATGATGTGAATTTCAGATGATTTCCACCAGCACTGAGGCTCTGTGCTGTTGACTTGTTGATAACCAGAGGGAATAAAATGAAACATTTCTTTCCTAAATGGTTCCAGATTTTATCAATCTAAACACACAGAAATGTGGATCTTCCTAACCAGTGTCTGCTCATTTTTAGGGCTCCCCTAAGGTACACAGGGGAGAACAAAATAGATGAGTGGAAAAAAAGAGAAACACTTTTGCGTCTGGTCTATTTGTTTTTTCCGCTATGCGCATGAGTGGGGACCCTGATAGCAAAACCATTTAGATCATGAGATGCTCAATCTCTCTACTGAAAGCTAAGAAAATAAGTACATTTATTCATGTATATGTACATGGAAGCCCAGGGTACATGAAACATGTGTGATAGAGAGGAGTAGAGGAAAAGAAGAAGCTAGCCACGATTATTATTATTTATTTTGTCCTCCACATTCTGGATGTTGACAACAGGAACACGATTATAAAAAGTACTTTGAGCAAAACTATCTTCCATGTGCCCTCAATGATCATATATGCATTTTGGTTTGTGAAAACAACACTATTTAAGTGATGTTAAACCTTCTGTGAGTGGGTTATGGCGGTTATTTTTCAGAGAGTTAGCTGGGGGGAAGTCCACCTCGATGGCAGGAGGCTAACAGTTAGCATGTGGAGCATCCAGCCAGTATCCAGCACTCAGTAACAATGAGAGGAAGATAGCACCACTGCTGTGCTACATGACAGCTAGGGGGGAAGAGAAATCTATGGTATACCTTTAAAAGATTCAGATAGTTGTGTAAAAATGCAAAGCAGCAGGTTGAGGCAAGTGTAAAGGGATAATGAAGATAGAGTATAGAGAGCAGTGGCAAAATATATATGCTAGTGCCTAATTTAAGTGATTGAAAGATCATGTACTAATAATGTAAAGAGTTAAGAGACTCCGGGGCATTACTGTGTAGCACTTTTTTAGAAAATCTTTGGCTGTGCACATTACAGTCGACAGAAAATGCCGCATGACACCGACGCTCACTTCACCTCCTCTGCCTAAGCTTCCATTGTTTACCTACCTGGTCGGCGTCTGTCACATATCCCACAGACGTTGGCGCGTGTGACGATTACTTCTCAGCTTCAAAGGTCCCTTTTAAATCACCCTCTAAAGTTGAAGGCTTTAGGATTGCATGTATGTATGTATAATGTGCCACCCCGCCACAAGGAATGATCGGCGTGTGTGTTACGTGAAGAAGCAGAGTGAGGTTAGGTGGAAGTGGTGGGCCGGCAGGACATGTCAGGAACTGTTGTTTAAAGGTTGGCCGTCATGATGAAGCAGCAGGCCTGGGCATGCTGCTGTTCCCATCACACACTCCACCTGGACAAAGGGAGAGGTGTATGGTAGGGTTGGGGGTTGAGTGTGAGACTACACAACTGGAATGTCAAGTAATGATCCCAACACCAACAATGTGCCTCAAGTCTTTTGCCCCTTCATTTCTGTGAAGCGCAGAGATTTCTCCACAGCAACGAGCAAGCTGCTCTGTGGTTCCAGTCATTCAGTCACTCCCACAGAACAAATGGCAAAATCAATACATTTAACTGATTTTTTTTTCTATATTTCTGGATTTTCTATATTTTTCTATTATTTTATATATTTGTTATGTCTATATCACTGTGTTGAACAATCAGTATTTTGTCCTTAATTTAAATTAAATTAATTAAGAAATCTAAAATCTAAAATACTTTAATTAAATTACAATTAAATTATAGTTCAGTTACATTAAATTACATTATTTACTCATTGCACAAAAACATAAATCGCAGAAACTCAGCCCTTGTTCCATCATGATTCCATCACCTTTCCATCATCTTTTACAGTAACTTTTCCATTCACAGAAACAGTGTTCACTACAGCAACGTTTGAATGTATTCTTACATCTTTGTATGTCAGCAGACAAAGCACCTCAGCCTGTCCATCACTTCCTGTAACTGTAACTCATCTCTGGGCGGTTGAGGAGCTTGGGGCCTCACTAGGTTTTGACCAGTATTGGTTTTTGAAGGCTTATACCAATATTTATATTCTGGCATCTAAGCTGCTATGTAGACAGTATCTGGATCAATATCAATATTCTCTATCTTCAAATTTGAAAATATGATTAATGATTATGATTGAAGTCATTAATATGCAAAGACACTTTCATGCCAGTGTCCCAGTCTGTTTTGATGAATCTGTGGTCAAGGAGGAACCTCCATCATATCAGATGTGAACAACACAACTGGCTGGTATCTGATGTTTATTCAAAGGCCATAACCAGCAGACCAATTCATGTGCAATGCTGATGATTCCAGATTAGTTTCAAAATGAGACAGCTACTATATGAGTAATCTGGCAGCTTGTTTCTACTTCTCTCATGAGATTGCCAGCATGTAAGTAAATCTAAATGAAATTAACTCTTATCAAATTACTCCTGATGTGATGATCATTTTGTGAAAATAGTGGCCTCATTACTGGTTCAGCAACAGATTTGTGCTCCACCCTGTGTGCTGGGGCTACCTTTATCATGACCAGATCTTGAACTTGACTATAATCAAAGGTAATTACACTAAACTGAAACAAAAAACAAGTTCCTGAAGGCAGTAACATTTAACTGTATGAGGTTAACAGCCATTTTATTGTTAAATAGAGCAAGTTACAGACAAGCCCAGACATGGTAATGCACTATCTTCTGTTTCACAACACACTCCCTGACGAAAAACACCGAAGGCAAGCAAAAAGCCCGTCACATTAGCTGTGTGTATGAAATACAGCGAGGCGTGTACACAGTGGGAGAAAGACATTACATCAGGCGGATCGCAGTGACTTTACCTCACTGCCATAAAAGAGCACAAGTCAACACTCATGACTAAAAACTACAGCACTGCAAATGACGGTGTCAGTAATGCATTAGCAGCGGTGCTGTCAGGTAGTGAGTCAGTGTCTTTCAGTGCTGTGGAGAGTGTGTGAGAGCCTTGTGGTTTGGACTGCTGTGTGTTGTGACTAGCTGCTACCACTGAGGCAGCTAAATGAGGGCACTCGATCTTCTGTAGACATGGCTGCTTTTTGTGTGAATGACACAGTCTGAGTGTGTGTCAGAGAGAGATAGTCTGAGAGAGAAAGTGAGTAGAGACAAGCATTCATGTCATACACACACTTACTCTAAGTTGCTTTTGACAAAAGCCTCTGCTGAATAACATTAAAGGGATAGTTCACCTGTGTTGAAAAATGTGATATTATTTCACTTCCCCATGGCTGTTCTGTAGCACAGTAGTGGTGCTATCCTCCTCTCATTGTTACTGAGTGCTGGATACTGGCTGGATGCTCCACATGCTAACTGTTAGCCTCCTGCCATTGAGCTGGGCATTCTGAAATTCCAAAATGGGTGAACTATCGATTTAATATAATGTAATACATAGACATAGTGCAGGTATTGGTGCATAATGGTGTGTGCAACTAGATTTTCTCAACTTTAGAGCTGATATTTATGTATTATTATATTGTACACGTTTTCACCCTAAATAATTGCTATTTACATCAGGCAGATTGTGGTGTATAGTTAGACTGTTCCAATCAAAGACATTAAGTTTAAATTGCTATTGGTGATTATTTAATATTGTATTACATCTTTGCAGTCTAAATCATGAAGAGTTACAGATATAGGTAATTATATACAATTGTAAAGTACATGTTTTCAAGCTAAATAAGCTATAATCTCTGTAGTTAATATAGAAACAGAATTTACTCTTGAGTAAATACTCATGTGTTTGTATCTTTGTGTGTGCATGCGCATCAAGAGAGCTTGTGCACATACAGTATCATTGTCAGTAGCCAGATGTTGCAGGCCACTGCTCAAAGGAAAACCAACACAATGCCCAGCCTGTGACTGCTTGACAGAGCACACTCACCCTGAGGGCCATACAGTCAAGGCTTTCACCAATACTACACTGGAGTCTAACAACAGCATGTAATTACAGGCTTAGGCTTGAGGCAAGTTCAGTCAAAGTAAATATATTAAAACAGTTTCCTGTTATTCAGCAAAGCATCACCACCTCAACATTAACAGAGGACATCAAAGACTAATTTTAGACTTTTTATACAAGGACTAATTTTATACTTTGATCATTTTCTTCCCAGAGTAACTTTTCATCTCAATGTTTTTTTTTTTCTGCCAATGAGAGTTTTTTTTTCTGCCAATGAGAGGTAACAAAATTACCAATTTATATAGATATAACAGCAGTCTTCAGTGTCATTCACTAATAAGTCCTGCAGCCTGTCTTGGCCAGGACACCCTGGTTAAAGAGATTTCTTTTTTTATCTGAATGAGCCTTTCCAGGTTAAATAAAGGTTAAATAATATTGTCATGGCACACATTCTGTGGCCTCAAATTCATTCTTTTTTGCACCACCTGGTGGCGGTTTGTGGTATAAAACAATACTGACTTTTAAGTGTTTTGTGAGTGGTCAGTTCAGATCACATGACTCATAGGCTAGAAGTCAGCCAGGAAAAGTGAAACTTAAAGTGGAAATCTCCATGCGGTCAGACAGAGAGCTCCTCTCCTCTTTTCCTTCTCGTTTGTGCCTTGGAGACTCTTTGCTCCATACTTTTTCAGTGTTTTGTGCAAATATGCATACATATAATTTTAAATTCATGTGTTTGAGTTAAAAACGAACTGCATTGTGATTATTTAATTTGCTAAGCTTGCTAAGAGTAAAAATGCTAAAGTTAAAAATGTAAGCTAAGCTAAATGTAGCTTCTTGTTGTAGCAGGTGCACATAAGCAATGTAAATTCATTTATGCTGTAGACGTTTGTAACTAAAGCTATGTAACTTTGTGTTTATTTCAGTTTTACATAAAGAATGGAAAGAAGAGAAACTGTGTTCGACTTTCTCTGAATCCTGTCTGTTAGCTATCTGTCAGTGGTGCGTAGATGACACGCGTATCAGGGACAGAATAAATATATATAAAAATATGATGGAGGTTTTCTCTGTTACTCGTGGATCCATATATTCATCTCAGTATATTCATCTCAATCCTACCCCATTCCCAAATACATCAGATGAATCTTGTCATGGAAATACCAGAAGCTCTCTGTCATCTCCTCTCTGTGCAGTGGGCATTTATCTGCATTGTGCACCATTGCATTAAGGCACATGAAAATAGGCCCCATAAGACTGTTTTATGGTTATAAGACAGTTGTCAACAGAGGTCTTACAAAAATATCAGGTGATACTGAAGCATCTACGCTCAAACAAAGTATCAGAGTATCAGTCTGTGGCACACAGAGCCAGGGTAGAGAAAGTGCTTCCCCCCAGGAGTTATTTTACTTACCTCATCAATATTATATTTCCATTCAACTCCAAAGAAAACATCAGTCACCCAGCTGTTTCCATTTTCATGCCAACAACGGAACAACAAAACTTTCAGTTCATCCAACCAATGAAAATGGACAACAATAACAGAATTTGACCTTACAAATCTTCGAGAGGGACATGATGATACATTTTTCTGTCTTTGAAACATCATTTTTGGTTTCCTGGTGGCTCACTGTGTAAAGCGCATACCACTTCTTCTAGATCGGGTCCTGATGCATGTTATCCCCTCTCTCTGGCCTCTTATGTCTCTTTCCACTGTGACTGTCTAATAAAAAAGAAACACATATGGTGTCTGGTTTCATTGCATTTCCTATGCACATCAGTTGAAAAAACATGTGAACAAGGACAAAAATTAGCCATTTCTATCAGGCGATGGAAATTTCACACTGACCGCACATGTATGCAAAGGTCAGAGTTGAACAAATGTGAACTCTGACCTTTGTGAATTGGCACATCCAACCAATAGCACCAATAGAAACACATCTCTCCTTGGCTGTCAAAACAATGGAGTTGTCATGGTCTAGAATGTTTTCGTTTTTGCCTTGCCTGTGTTTTCTGCCTGCCCCTGTTTTGTCTCTCTCTCCCTCCCTGCAGTGTGGATGGTGGCAAGGGGGATGTTTCCCTTTCTCACCTGGGGTGTATTCAACGACGTTACGATACGTAACGTTGTGTGACGTTGTCTCACTGAATGATCTGTTTGGTCATAACATTTTGTAACTGAGAGCAACATGCCTCGGAGGTAGTTTTCCTCCGTTTTGTGGGCGTGTCAGAGGTGTTATCCAATCAGCATCAGCCTGTATTTAAGCCTCCGCGATTTAAAACGATAGTGCTCCATTATGGCTTCCAAGGTAGTATTTAATTGTGGCCAATGCTTCAAATTTTACCCATCATTTGAAGAGGTAAAAGCACATGTATGTGGTAAGTATGATGATAGATCAGACATAGATGATTGTTTTTCTTCAATAATATGGCAACTTTTATTCAACTTAAAACTTAAAACACAGTGGTTAGAAAAAAAAAAAAAACACTTTTATTCCATTTTATAAACAGTGCTTGGTAAGTGATAGTTCAGCTCACAAGAGCTGCATAAACACAGCAGAGTAGAGCAGATCCGTCACATGAAATGTTTCTCTTCTCATCCTAAAATGAGCAACAAAGGTTGGGTCTGTGTCGTTAGGAACTTCAGTTGCCACATAACCACTGACTGCTGGAAGTCTCCTCCTGCGTCTGATCGCTAAAGCAGTGGCAGTGATGTCAGAGGTCTTTTGCAGTGCCCCTATTATTAGTGATCCATTTAAAGTAATGTCATCCTTAGTCAGTTCTTCCGCCACAATAGCGAGGAGAATGGCCCTCTCGGCTTCCATACTTCCAACGCTTGCGTAATGCAACAGGTTGTTCAGAGTTTTATCGTTTCTGTTACATTGACGTTACATACTGGTATGTCTACGTCAGGGGTCGGCAACCTCAGGCACGCGTGCCACGGTTGGCACGCCACAGCATAATCATTGGCACACTAGCAAAGGCCCTCTCAGTAGGCCTATCGTTTAAAATCACCCGTCAAGGATGGTACCAGCTCATGAGTGACCACGTGAGTTTGAGTGACTGCGCAAACTCCTGCCCACACACCGCATTTTGCAGGTGCAGCCACTGCCCTGCTGCCCTGCCCACATTTACCACAGAGACCGACGCTTCAGATGTGGTAACCATAACGTTAGCTTGCTGATGGCAATGCCGCCGGCTAAAAAAGCTAAAGTTTGGGCATTCCAGCCCTCTTGGACAGAGGAGTTTGGTTTTGTGTCTCAGAAGAATGGTGCTGTGTGCACTTTATGTTTTGAGAATGTTGTGTGCCGAACGTCAAGTGTTAAGCGACATTTTGAGAATTTGGGAATCAAGCCAGCACCCTCAAAGACCTCATCACTGCTAAAAATTATGCCGCTGAAGCTAGTTATCGCATTGTTCATTGCATTGCTAAGCATGGAAAGCCGTTCACCAATGGAGAATATATTAAGGAGGCTTTTCCCCGATGCTCAGATGTGCTTTTTGAAAACTTGCCAAACAAAGAAACAATCAAGTCAAGAATCCAGGACATTCTCACGTCAGCAAGAAGTGTTCAGTGACGTGTCGATGAAATGGCAGAAAATGTCAGAGATCAGCAAACAGAGGGGTTAAAAGATGTGTGTATGTGCAGGTGTGTTGGAAATGTTTTTGTATTTTGTGTCAAACCATAATTTAACTTTGTTTTAGCCTACTGTTGATTATGGCACACTCATTGGCAAGAGAATTTCAAACTGGCACTCCATGTTAAAAAGGTTGCCGACCCCTGGTCTACGTTGAATACACCCCTGGTAGAGATCAGGCAAGGCACACCTGG
This sequence comes from Myripristis jacobus, assembly GCA_900302555.1. NCBI lineage: Eukaryota > Metazoa > Chordata > Actinopteri > Holocentriformes > Holocentridae > Myripristis > Myripristis jacobus. The sequence goes on from OMLB01062248.1 coordinate 8,929, forward strand.
GTTCAATCTACTGCAATCACCACAGCCTACATAATCCTGCCCTGCGTTCCAGTACTCATACTACCATACTATTTAGTAGGCAAAAAAAGAATTAGTATGTCCCAATACATAGTATGTCAGATGCAGTATACCAAGAGTACCAGGATGTTCTACTACATCTGGTCAGATTTTGCAGTATGCATTTCAGCATGCTTCTCTGGCCATTCTCTGACCCACGATCCTTTGCACAGCGGAAGTTACGTCGCACTGACTGAGCTGTGTGTACAAGCCACACCCACATACGGACAACAACAAAACACACATATCGCACTCACCTCGCTCAGTGACAGCAGAAGAGACAGAAAGACAGAAGATAAGAAATATGACAGACGACAGCGCAGTATGACAGTACTTTGACAACAACATTCAAATGTGGCGCTACGGACGGCGGCAGAAGTGAGCAAGAGGGTCGGAGTTCAGGGATGATGTATGTAGTGTGTCCCAATACTATGCATACGCATGCATACTGCATACTACACTACATACTTTGCAAGGGCAGCTGCAGTACATACTAAAAGTAAAAAGTAGAAGTATGCGATTTGGAACGCAGGGCTGGTCTCTTCTCATCTCCAGCGCCAGAAACTTCCGTCTTGTTCGGTAGTACACTTATCACTACTGAGAGTTCTTTAGCATTCATTTGTCCTTGGTTTAACCGCCTGTTTTCCCCTCAACCTCCAGAGTGTGCCTTTCTGCCTCACCTGTTTTACCGTGTTCATCAGTGTCTGCTCCAAGCACTCTCAATCCAACTCTGATCTCCACCAGTGACACTCAGAAGACTGCCACCTCTTGCCGCCACCACCTGTGCCATCTCTTCCTCTTCACTCTGGATGATAAATCACTTTAAACTTTCACCTGCCTCTGCCTCTGCCCCTGCTTAAATTGGTCCAGACATTGTCCCACTACCCACTACTGCACAATAAAACACTTTCAGATTATAAACTTAAACATAAATGGCATACATGGCTTTACATATAGTTACAGTTTATAGTTTACATAGTATGCAGATATTCCACCTACAAGAATGTGTGCTTCCACCAGGGGGCAATGTAGAGCCCTAAAACTAGACTAAACAGAATTAAAAAAAAAAAAAAAATTGCTTAAATCTGGAGCCAAGGCATTTTTTCCTCTGATTATTCAATCAAACCAAATACACAGCCTCAATGTTGGTGGAAATCTTCTGAAAAGTGCCTTCATTTTACACCCACAGATTTCACATCAGCTAATAATTATGTTCCCATTATAAAATTATTGATCAATATTTGGAATGAAATATAGTGATCATTTTATAGCATTTTAGCCCCACTGACCATCCTATATTCTACTCTGTTTAGCAAGTGCTGAACACTGCTCCCGATAGGGATGGGCGTATCAATCCTGTGGTATCGATATATCGATACTCACACGTTACTCATTTGGCATCAATTTCCTTAAACAAATATCGATACTAACAAATAAGATAGATAGCTTACTTCACTTACTATGTGCCGAGACACCCCTGTGCCTGACGGCGTATTGAGCTGGCCCGTGTCACGTGACATGATTGACGTGACTGAGACATGATTGAGCAGACACTGTTGTGTCATCAATCAATGTGGTGTGGTGTTATTTTTCACCACTCGACAAAGTGACGGCAAGGTGCCAAGTGTGTGATAAAAAAAAGTAGCAACACAAGTAAATTATTCAAGCATCAGCATTTTTTTCTTTTTTTGACAAGAAAAGTGCAAGAAAACAACAAGAAAAGTGAAAATGTGCAAGTTTTTGTTCATATTTAATTTATTTCATTCATATTTATGTTATTTATTTTAATTTTAGTTTTATTATGTATTGACCATAATAAATATGGTATAGGCTAAATGATCTGTCTTTGTCATGTGATTTGTCTTAAATGAAATAATATTTTGAATGAAAAAAATTGCCAATAAGAAATTATCAGTATCGGTATCGGTATCGGTATCGGTATCGGTGAAAATGCAAGAAAAAGTATTGGTATCGTATCGAATCCTAAAAGTGTGGTATCGCCCATCCCTAGCTCCCGATGGACAAAAGACTGTACTGCACTGTTTTTTTTTTCTATCTCACAGCAGTCAGTGATCGTGGTTCAGCTTTCTTTCTCTACAGGCTTTGCTAAAATTCTCCATTGAAAGTCAGAAATAAGTGAGAGAACAATATGGAAACAAAGATCTGACAACATATTCATGCATACATGTATAATATCCAGTGAATATATCTTATTAGAATCAACTGGATTATGTATGTATGTATTCTATAGTAAATATGGAATCAATCAGTCAAACTGTATCATGTCAGTTGCATCAGAGGAGGATGACACTAACAGTAGATTAAAAAAAGACTCCATATATATTGGCAAATTGTCTATGTCTAAAATGAGAGTTTACAAAGTACAGAGTGAGAGAAATAATCTGTAGGCCAAATCTTACCTCAATCAGTATCACGTTTTATCAGTCCAACTAGTTTCAGTTTTATAGCTTATGCACACAGAAATGTGTTTCATTCAAAAAATTTCATTCTGTTGAATAAATACATGTACAGCCACGCACACCACCAATAGCAGCAACAAGAACCCAGTTTTCAGTTGGATTACATTGTTTTCAGTCTTCCAGGCCTTGTCCCAGGTAAAGTGCTAGGTTTCACTGCCAGTAAATCCCCTTTGACAGAGCTGAAAGAAGTTGAAAACCAACACCCTGCTGGAAAACAAGCAACCACAAAGAGTTTCAGAACTGGCTTTTCCCATCAAACCATGCTCTCTTTCATAGGCAGCAGGGTTAGGTGATACAGCTGATCAGCAGCAAGTCACTGAGTTAGCTTGTTGGAGTAGTGTGTGGACTGCAGAGGAGTCAAAAAGTTATAAATACAAACACAGACAGACAGACACATACACACACCCACTGACTCTACGCAGATGAAAAATGTTGAGACAAAATAAGAGCATTTGCTGACCCTGCTTTTCTTTGTAATAAAGCCAAGCATGTGTGTGTGTGTGTGTGTGTGTGTGTGCTACAGTTTTCTAATAATATTGACTATATCAAAGTTGAACTGAACAGTATTCTCTAGCAGCATTTACCAGCTGAAAGCTGTATTTTCTGTGACATTTGAAAGAGCTTCCAGAATGGGTGTTTCCTGCTCGATACATCAGTGAAAAGACTGAACATGAGAGCGAGAGCAAAAGGGAAACTGGCAGTGTTTAGTCCAACTTACCTGAAGCTGAGCAAACTGAAAATGTTCAGGGCTTATATACATGGACAAAATCTCTCCCTAGACAACTGTAAAATCACTCCATGTAATTATTAGTTAAGATGAGATGATACTGTAACAATCCAAATGCTCATGTTGGGCTGTACAGTGCCTGGTGGAGTTTGTCTGTACTCCACTAACTGACACAACATCTGCAGCAGAAAACCAGCCATCCTACACTGATTGTGAATACTGAAAACCAGTAGTAGATTAAGGTGGTTATTTTAAAGACCAAAATGACAGTTTGATATTCAGTAAAGAAAATATTCATTGTACTGTTGGATCATTAACCACTATTTACATAAAACTATGTAGTTATTAGAGAGATGCCCACGTAAACAGAGTAGAAACTACCAAATGTAAGTACATGAAAACCTAAAGTCACAGATATTACAGGTAATACAAGATAGATGAGGCTGTTATTTTGAAGACTGTTAGCTGGGGGGAAGTCTAGCTCAATGGCAGGGGGCTAACAGTTAGCATTTGGAGCATTCAGCCAGTATCCAGCACTCAGTAACAATGAGAGGAAGATATCACCACTACTGTCCTACGGAACAGCTGGGGGGAAGGGACATAGTCTAATATCAAGTTTTCAAAATGGGTGAACTAACCCTTTAAGTGGGACAATTTTGTATTATGTGTTCATTATAACAGTCTGAAGAGAATGTGTGCGTGTTAATGTGTTCTGTAGTACTGCCTCTTTGTAAAACTGACCTTTTTCACAGCAGCCGTTTTGACATTAAATAGCAGGCAAACACAGGCATTACTAATTAGGTTAATAAGGTTTTGTTCCATTTAAGTGTATGGAAACCTCTCCAGTGAGCCAGCCTGAACAGCAGCAGGACCCGGGCTCTGTTAGGGTTAACTGCAGTGGAGTCTCAGGTAATACCATTGGAAACACCTGTGCTCCAACTGCTGTCTCATGTCAACATGGCTGCTGTGAAAAAGGTGCAGAGCTCTTTGCAGTGGAGCATCCCTGCACAGTGCATGGCTGGTCTTAGTCCCACTCTCTCCCTAGACATCACCTGCTGTCACAAACATATTGAAACAAAACTGATCTGATGTGTCTGAGATGAAATGATAAAGCAAAGGCACACAGAGAAAAGAAAAAATGGGCACAATCAGTACCTATGTATGGAAAGGCAGTTAGGGCTTGTCAGCTGGCTCTCCCCAAGAGCTGAGCCACAACATGACCACCAGAGGGTACAGTACATTCCACCCACTCACCACAATAACATGTTTCCATTTTACGTTTCTGCAAAACAACAAATAAGTTGAAATGTCAACGTTTCTGAACCAAAATTATGTTGTATATCAATATTTAGATTTACAGGCATTGTGGTGGAGCCTGCGTCAGCATCACATGACTGTTAATGTTCATACATGTGAAAAGCCACTTTTGATTGCTTTGTTAGTTTCATTAGCCACCAAAACTACACAGAACTTGAAAACGTGACATTTCAAATGCTCCTTGGTTCACAGAAACATAAAATGCCAACTTTTTCCCTGGTGACTGGGCTGTTAACTCCCAGGATCAAAAAACAAAGAAAGGTTAAAAAATTCTGAATGTTCAGACCCAAGGTTTTACTCAAACAGCAGCAACTTAACAGTCAAAAGCAAAGTTTTCTTATGGCTCATTTCCAAGTCAGATTTGGTTTTGGTCTGCACAGAGGAGCCGGGGAGGCCGAGGACTTTGAAAAGGTCATGTAGCACTACAACCACATGCACAAGCTCAAACGTAGAAATTCAGTTGGTGGAAAAAAAAGAATAAATTGCAACTCTGAAAGGTCAGGAAATATGTTCCGAAGTTATAGAGACACAGAGACAGGGGTGGGTTTAACGATATTCTCTCCATGACATATTCAAAGAAAACACTCAACATCTCTGTATGCAAATGTCATGTTCAGACTTTCTGCCTCCTTCAGTCAGGCACGACAGGTGATCAAGCACTTGAACAGTTGTTATTCCCTCTGCTCATGGTCTAGGCTGCTTTATTTTATTTAGTCAAATGAATGGTGGACACACAAACACACACACACACACACACACACTGGGTCTGAATATCTTTGTTGCTGACAGTTACTGTTATTGTCAGGAGGCAGTTGGTCCTTTGACAGAAGCTCTCCCAATCATGCACACATTCTCACACACTCAAACACACACACACACACACACACACACACACACACACACACACACA
>OMLB01062249.1:0-14653 GCA_900302555.1 Myripristis jacobus
CACCGGCCCATTGGTGTGAGAGTCGCCTGTTACCATAAAGAGGAAACCTGCAAACCGGGTCCAAGCCCATATATACACCACCCATCCCGCCGCCAGCCTGACTCCTCTGTGCCTCGCAGCCCTTCACCAGCCGCCTGGTAGGTGACAAAACAACTTTTTATTTCACTTTTTATCTTTACTGGCAAAAGTCTAAATCCAGTCTTAACAAGTGAGGGAGTTTCAAATTAAACACAACGCAGGTGATCTTTGATTATCAGACGGTTTAGGAGAATTAAAGTAGCAATATCTTCTGTATATTATAAAGTAAAGTACTACAAAGTCACAAATTAAATGGAATTTGGAGGATTCGAAAAAAATGCATCATAAGAGAAATTATCCAGGTTAGGAAAATGTGAATTACCAGACATCTCATGCGCATGTAAAATGTGTTTTCAAGATGCAGATCAGCAGCGTAGCTTCCTCTGATTTCTCCACCACACCAGGATTTGTGCATAATTACCAAATGAAATGTGAATTATCAGGCGTCTCCTGCTCGTATGAAAGGTCTAGGGTTCCCAAAATGAGTTTTCAACATTTTCAAGGCCTGGAAAAGTTGAAGAGAAGAACTATTTATCGATCCAAGATTCAGTCAGCTGAGACCGACTGACTCAGAAATCAGACGAGCCAGGTGACACTGAGGCCAGAGGCTCACCTGACACACTCAAGTCACCTAGGCAAGGGAACAAAATATTATAATTTACATGCTGAGATGGCAGATTGCAGGTTTCCAGGAGAGCTCTGTGTATGAGTTTATTCAAATCTCCATCTTCATTCTCACACCTCATCTCGCATTTTTGTTGATGCTCCTGCATTGATCAGAGGCATCCTGTGTGTTGCCGCTCATAAAGAGCTCATCATGTATGTCATCTCTGACCTTTGACTCCGGCCAGAATTAGCCCTCACCTGATTGGCTGAGGCCTTCGGTCATCATCCCGCATCGAGACGAGAATCAGTCTGAAGCCACAGGACTCAGCTGTTCCTGTGACTCTGTAGTGATTAGTGACACTCAGCACCACCAGGTTCTTTTAAGGAGGAATTTATTATGACCTTTACCAATTAATTTATTAACATCCAATTAGGAGGCAGGACACAGGCGTTGTTATGGTGACAGGACAGTGGCTGAAGTTTGTGCCAGCTGTTTGCCGAGTGCACAGAAGAGGAAAACAGGTTTATTTATGAAATGATTTAGGAAAATGTTCATATTTCCAGCCAAGAAACCTAAAGTCAGTGAGCGCTAAAAGCAGCAGCAGGGTCAGGGAGCATCCTGTGACCCCGAGGTCAAAGGTCAGATCCTGATGCAGCAAAACGCCCATGACCCTGATCGTAAAGCCCAACATGTCCCGCAGAGGAGCATCATGGGTCATCTGTCACAGTGTCTTCCTCATGTTTACGAATTTATTCATTTGTTTGTTTGTTTTTCCTCAGAGTTTGAAACTAAAAACCAGTCAAGATGTCTGAGTAAGTTGCATTTTGTTTCTTTCTACCACAGTTTTACACGCAGTATGACGTTTTTTTTTAGGCCTAAACCTTTTTTCACTCAGGATAGCTGCTATTTCAAATGAACAAAATAATAAAAAACAAAATGGTATTTAAGTTAAAGAACTGATGAGCATATGCAATGAGAATATGCAAGAAATCCTCCTGTAATTATTAATATGTTTGTTGTTAAAGGGGAAAGAAGATGACATCAAGCCGCAGGCATCATCTCAAGGTGAGACTTCACACACAAACGATCATGTTTATGTGTCAGCACTCGGCGGTACAGGCCTGCTGCTCTGTGACGATGATGATGATGATGTGACGATGATGATGATGTGATGATGATAAGCCTCACACTTTAAGACGAAGACGTTTCTGTTTCCTGGACTCGGTGAAGCTGAACGTTGTGTTTGCTGCCGTCTGTCCTGCAGAGTTTGATGCTGCAGATCGCCGCCAGCTGGCTGGAGCAGGAGGCCACGGAAGTCGCCGAGGCCAAGGAGGCCCACATGGCAGAGAACTGCCCCGCCCCCGACCTGAGCGGGGACCAGGCCGCCCTCGTGGTAAACACCTGCTTCAAACACCTGGCGACAGCTTTAACCACATGATGCACTCTGTGGCGGCCATGTTGGAGGACCGCCACTCCATGAACACGCCTGATCTAGCTGACTGAGTTTGTCTTTACATGATGTCAGCTTGTTGGCTAGCTAACCGAAGTGTCTGCTCAGCGGAGCCAACATGCTAACTGGCATTAGCATGTTAACAGTAGCATGATTAGCCAGTTTGTTCAGGTGAACTGAGAGTGCATCAAATTGTCCACATTTTAAAATCATCAGTAGGAGGATTTTCGACTTGAAATGAAATCACTGAAATTATTTGACAGTTGAAATGCCCTGGCATTTTCATTTTGCTTTTGAAATGTTGCCATCAAATTATTACAAGGCTGAATAATTAACCATCCATAATCATATCAGGGTTTTGAAAGACTTTCGTAGTGCTGACGCTGTATTTCATATCCAGAGCAGCTGAAGATACTCATGATGTTGACACGTTTCAAAAGTTCAGCTCCTCAAATCATGAGGACTGATAATATCTTGATTAATAATGGTAACCAGTTTTAGCTACAGTTTACAGTTTGGTTTTGGTTGTCAGAGACGCTGATGGTGAATTAATTCCTCATGTTAGAAGCTGAGATGTTGCAGCAAGCCGTTGATAAGACTGAGGAGTTTTGCCTCTTGCGTCCAGCTGCTGAAAATGTCTAACATGAAATGAAATGTTGATGCAGTGTGTGTGTGTGTGTGTGTGTGTGTGTGTGTGTGTGAACAGGAAATCTGCAAGAAGCTGTACCAGGCCATCGACAAGATCGATGAGGACAGGTACGACTCTGAGGCCAAGGTGGCGAAGACAGACAAGGAGGTAGAGAAGACGACTTTGCATCGTTCTTTAATTCTTTTTGTCTGATAAAACGCTGCATCGTCTGCATCGCTGATGCAGCTGTGATGTGTTCTGGAGTGTTGTGTGAGTGTGTGCAGGTGGTGGTGTGTGTCTCTGCTGTGGGTAGAGCCTTGATCTGGGCCACACACACTTTACTCGGTCCACTGGTTACCAGTCAGCTGCCACACTGACTGGGAAGTTTTACCACCAGCATCTAAAACACGGCATGGCAACAGATTATTTATGTAAAATACTTTGTGACATACGTTCCCTCGGGTCGCCTCAGAGGAACGTTTCATCTCTCCTGAGAACTAGAAGCACAACGTTCAGCGACTTTCAGGAAACTGGAGCTGAAAGTCTAGATATTTTTAAACGTAACTTAAAACATAACTTTTTAAGCATTTGCCCAGAGTTGTCATATCTTTTTTTTTTTTTTTTTAATTCAATATTAAGTAGCTGATTGTATTTGTTTATTTATTTGGTTGATTAATTTTAACTTTGAATGCATTTAAATTTTTACCCTGGATGTAAATTTCTTAATTTATGAGCTCTGAGTGGTGTTGTGGTTTAGTATATTGCATTGTGTTGTGGTGCTTTATTTTATTTTGGGTTTTTACATGATCATATTTTTCTCTTATTGACTTTCATCTCCATTATTTTAGACACTTTTTTATTGTGTGGTGCAGTGGCTTTCTTTATATTTGTGTGGTTTACCTTGTTTTTATTTTCTATTACTTGTTTTTTTTCGTCATTATTTTTTAACTTTAATTATTTTTTTCAATTTTGACTTTCTTTCATTACACTAATCTTGTTGGATTATTGATCTTGTCAATCAAATCAAATGTGCATCTTACATGAAAGCAATTTGATCTGCATTTTTGTTGTTAAAGGTGCTATGTGAATAAAGTTTGATTGATAGCACTAAGAGGCACTTTGGGGAAAAGTAACCAAACTTTAACAAAATGTATGTGTTGTACTGTGTGTCTGTGTGTGTGTGTGTGTGTGTGTGTGTGTGTATGTGTGTGTGTGTGTGTGTGTGCAGATCGCGGAGCTGAAGCTCAGGGTCCAGGAGCTGGGTGGCGTGAAGAAGCCCGCTCTGAAGAAGGTGCGCATGTCCGCCGACGCTATGCTGCAGGCGCTGCTGGGCGGAAAACATAAGGTGACCATGGACCTGAGGGCCAACCTGAAGCAAGTGAAGAAGGAGGTGAAGGAGGAGGTGAGTCTGCAGTCTAAGAATTAATCTGGGTTTTTGGTTCATCTAAGAGCCCATTTTTTTGAATGCAGAGTCGGGCTTTGCAGTACAAAATCAAACATATTGTGATGATGCTGGTGCTTTCATGAGATATTTACACAGTGGGAGTTTTGATGAACAGTTACTATTAATGTGGATGTGATGACCAAACAGTAAGTTCAGAAAACTGCATCACTATACTGTAACAAATTTACCTGATAACAAACTTACTCGACAGTATATCTTAATTTTTAAAAACAAACAAACTTCATATGAGCGATGTCCATTAATCACGCGAATACTTTTTGAAATTTTTCGGTAAACAGACCAATCAGAGCATTGAAGCTGAATAGCAAAGTCATCACAATACATGAACTGAGTTGTGGATCTGCAATTCCATTTTTTCATCCTAAACATAAATGAGTTAGTGTTACCAAAGATTAATATTGGTGTTATGAAGTTGTAAATGGTCCAGTTCCTCTGTTGTGCAGTTATGACCGGTTAGTCACCATAATCACCAAGTCCAGGCTAACATAAAAACATAGATATAAAACTGAGAAACAAGTAATTACGTGAAGAATGAAGCTTGGAAATTGCACTCATTTGTTCATGGGCTTTACACAAAAAATAAAGAGTCAAGGTAAATAATCACATTTTTGAGGAATCAGTGGAAGAGACACAGAGCGGCGAGTCTTCGACTTTAGCAGAAGACAGTCTTTGGTGATGCTTCATTTGCAGAGGAACTGTTTGCTGATGTTTTTGTAGAGTTGATGTTTGAGCAGCAATATCATGTTCCTGCAAATGTTCCTGCAAGCCAGAAGGATGACAGTTATTTCGGTCGTGCAAAAGAAGTTAGATTTCCGTCTGTATTGGATTATTCTTTTGACTCGTCCCAGCACACAGTTAGATGTTAAATAGATGTTAGCAGACACTGATGAGGACCAGTCGATGTTCTTGATACCTGAAACGTTTGGACTGTCACGGCTGCACACAGTTTTTGTGTTTCTTGTCTAAATGATGACCTGACGTTCCTGTCCCGCAGGCCACGGAGGCGGTCGGTGACTGGCGTAAGAACGTTGAGGACAAAGCGGACAGGAAGAAGATGTTCGAGACTTCCTAAAGACTTTCAGACCACTGCTCTTTCATTTTCTCTGGTTGCAACCTCTCTGTTTGGAATTACGTTTTACATTTTTCATGGAATTGGATAAACCTGTTGTGCCATTAAATCTTTTGAATTTGACAACGCTTCGGTTCTTCAGTCTCTCTCTGAGGACGTTCCTGGTTTACTCTCGGTTTGGAGTCCTACAGGGCTGTTTTTGAAGTCAGTTAAACTCAAAATGTAAGGTGATGAGAATGATTGCACTGGGAAAGGTGTCCTCCAGTAAAGTCTGTGTTAGTTAAACCACAAGATGTCAGTAGAGAGCTTTCCTCTCACTTCATCCGCCTTCCTCTGCAGATTTTTTTTTAACTCTCCTCCACAACTCCTGTTATTTCCAACAAAGAAACACGGCACTTTGCCAGATATTTCCACCAAATCACAGCTCTGTGATTCATTTATGTTTATACTGTGCTTGCTGTAAAGTTGGGGCATCATTACATCCTCCAAAAGGTGAGTAGTTTTCTTTAAGTTCTATCACTTGTCTTGTAATATAATGAGTGCATGAAGTTTTCCTTAAATCTAAAAGGTGAAGTGTTAGCTGTAATAAGACGACAGAAGTGCTGACAATATTTCTGCATGCCGGAAAGTTTCAGGAATTGTTAGAAACACATGTTAAAGATCTGGAGCATCTGAGGGAAACCTGTTCCCTGCTTGATTTGCTCTGCATGTCTCAGCTGGTTCGGATGGTGTGAAAAACTGTTATTGTTAGTTATTGGCTGATTTATGAAGGGACTCGTCTGTCAGCGTCTGGTCTGGGTGTTGTTGAGTTGAGCGATGGCACAATAGCAGCACTGGAAGTGCAAGAATTTCATTCACCTGCTACATGCTGGCATCCCAGCCAAACTCATTATGGAAGCTACGTGTTATTTACAAGCTTCATCATAAAGTTTATTACCTGTGTTTCTTATAATAGCTGGTGATGAGCCCAGGAATGCATCAGTAAATGTATTTCAATGCAATGCAATCAGACCATTCACTTCATTAACACGCAAGAAAACTGTCTTCCTGCTCAGAAGCTGCTGTTTGGAAATTAATCTTGTTTTTCTTCCAAATTATCTGCCAGTAGGATGAGATAATCCCAACGCTCATGAGCTCATTTCCTCATTCTGCCTTGTTTCAGCATATTCATGCTTGTTTCCAGAAGCAAAATCCTGAAACAAGTGAAACTGCATTGGAAACAAATGGGATTATCTCATCTCTTATGCCACTGGTACATTTTTCTTTTACTTTGGTTGAAAACAAACAACATTTAAACACTGAAGATGAGACTAAATGACTTGTTAAGATGCTGATTTTTTTGCAGTCTAAGAATTAATCAGTGTAAGTTTGAGCTCTGGCTGTTGTGCAGCAATCAGCTTCATGTCTTCTCTTTTTGCGTCATATTTGGTCGGGGAGGAGGAACCTGAGAGCGCCCAGTGTCCAGAGGTACGCTGGTATTTCTGGAGCCTGCTGGCCTATTGGTCTGAAGTGGCTCTACTACCATAAAGAGGGCTGAGTTTCTGCTGAGCATGCACTTCACACCCTATATACCATCTTTAATGTTTTCTGTGAGCGACTTGCCAGTGTCTCCCCTTCTTCCAACAAGTGTGTGTCCTGCCCTCCTCCTCCTCTTCACTGTCAGTAGGTGAGAGTCTCTGTTTGGTCTGTAGGAAGCCATGTTGACTGTGGAGCGCTGTGGTAGGAACAGACAGACTCAGGGGAAATAAAAAATATGATGTTGTATCTGATACTGCATTGTTTATAGTTCTGTGGTACTTTTTTTGTGCAGATGAAGGTTAATTTGTATGTGAGCTCTGCTATTGTGACCCATGACCTCGGAGGCTGTGTTTAGAGGTTTGGATGTAGATTATTGATTATTGAAGGGCATTGATTTGAATGGGAGAAGAGCTACAGGACAGAGAGGTGGTTTTTATTGAAACTGTCATGCAGATCTCAGACTCAAAAGTCATTTTGGAGTCGGAGCTAACTTTGTCTTTTGGAAAGTTTGGAATTATAATATTTATTCAAACTGTTTTTGAAACTTATTAAATTTGAGTTATTCACAAATTCATGATGTTTGGATGTTACCTTGTGCTTGGGTGAGGTTATATTCTTATACTGAAAGTTTTGCTGGTGTTTCAAATCTTTGAAGGTCAGCTTTTATCAAAACTTCACAGATAATTTCTAAATATAATATAGTGTGCCCACAGGTTTGTACAAAATGTTTGAACTGCTTTAAGTTGTGTTACTTTAGTTAGCAAAAGTTGCATATTATTGATTGGATATGGATCCTGTTACCCTGGAAGCTTTTTCTCAGAATAGTTGAGGAAAGTTTACCTTTAAACTTTTTACAAAAATAAAGAAATAAGTGTTAATGTCAGGGATCGTGGTGGTGGTGAGCGTGCTGCTGCAGGGCGGTAGCAGCTTGTCGTTTGCATGCCTGCAGGATGTTGGATTTGGTGTTAATGACTCCCTCTGCATGCCTGGCTCCACATTTTGCTCCTTTGCCGCTGGGATTCGTGTCGGGAGCCTCGGCTCGCCGTAAGGAGGCGTTTGACCCCGTCCGTCCAAAATTAGCTGCTTTGTGGTTTCTGCAGCAGGTTTTCCATGATAGTAATGGTTCTTTGCTGGATTGGATATGCTGGGGTGACCTTCCTCTCACAGGAGTGGTTAAGGTTAAGGTTAAGGCGGTTGAGGTTAAGCTTAAGGTTACGGCTTCAGGTTAGGGTTAGGGTAAGGGTCAGGTACTGGGAAAAGACACATGGCTTTCAAGGTAAATTTTCAGCAGGAAAGGCCCCTGTGACAGCTGCCAGATTTGACCCAGCCTTAGAGAATCACCTCCCTCCCCTTAGTCTTTACATGTTGCAACAAACTGGGTCCCTTATCCTGTCAGATAAGCTAATATCTACAGTTATTATGGGGTTGTTGGACGGTAGAGCCTGTGGTGGTGAGCACTTGCAGTGCTGTCGTAAAGGTCAGGAATTTATTATTAGGGAAATGAATAAGAAGGATCTGTCTTCTTTATACTAACCGTGCAAAGTGGGATCAAAGTTTTATTGGAGTTATTTGTCGCTCCCAGGAGGTGCGGCATGCCGACTCTGGATCGGAGTTTATGTGAAAACAAGTTGCAAATCCTGCTGCCCGGCGCTGGGTGGCAGGAGCCGTCAGACTTGGCCCAGCCTCATGGAGTCGCCCCCTAACCTTTGCCTGAACACAGCTGAACAATCTGTGGCTCTAACCCCCAACATGTTAATATTAACTGATTTGCAAGTCGTGCCTCTGAAGCACAGCGTGTTATGACTTGGGATCCGGGTCAACATGAGTCCAGGTGGCAGATCTGATGCCCGGGACCGGGTGGCAGAGTTTTGCAAAAGGTCACTGGAGTGTCCAGTCTAGCACCAAGCTCAGTAAAGTGGACTGAGTTTCCAGAGGTCAAGAGGTCACTGACCAGCAGGCAGTCAGTATGTAATCAGTTCATGCTGATGTGCTGTGTGTGGCCGCTCTGCTCATTGGACGCTTTGCTGATGACACTTTTCCCATCTTTGAACAGGGTGTGAAGCACACAAACTGCCAACATGTCTGAGTAAGTAGATGTTTTCCTCTTTGAGCTGGTTAGGAGTCACACATCTGAGTCGTGTCAACAGATCAGAGTCAACCTGAGCAGCAGAGTGCATGTGTTTTCATGTTTGTATAATGTGTGTGTGTGTGTGTGTACATAGGTTTACATCCTCTGCATCACTTACCCCTCCCCCCTCCAGCTGAGAATCACTGCTGTTTGAGAAAGTGCAGCCTGTCAAAGCAGGCAGGACATCATGTGATCAAATCTCTATTTCAGTCATGATTATGTCTTTAATAATGTCTTTAATGATCTCAATAGAAAGAGAATGACCTCTAGCCGCAAGCATCATCTGAAGGTGAGCCTGCAGCATCATTGTTTTTGATATTACATTTATGAGACTTTATTGAACATCACACAAACTCATCAGCCTTTGTCAGAGTTAACAAAACCCGACCGGATGTACCGACTCCGTCTCGTTGCTGCAGAGCGTGATGCTGCAGATCGCTGCCAGCTGGCTGGAGAACGAGAAGAAGGAGATTGATGCGGCGAAGGAAGCCTACATGGCAGAGAACTGCCCCACCCCCAACCTGAGCGGGGACCAGGCCGCCCTCATGGTAACATCAACATCACACTCCAATGGGCTACACATAGCACTTTTTTATTCCAATAGTCACCATCTCACAACTTCTCCATTTCCCTCTGGACTTCATCCATTTCAGTTTTTCTGTAGCTGCAGTTGGAGAGACTCTCACTGTTTAAGTCATAAAATGTTAATTCCATGTTTGTTTGTTTGTTTGTTTGTGAACAGGACGTCTGCAAGAAGCTGCATCAGGCCCTCGACAAGATTGATGAGTCGAGGTATGATGCCGAGGCCAAGGTGACGAAGACCAACAAGGAGGTAGAGTCTGATCTTGTGTATCAGGGTTAGACATAGAAACCACCAGGTTATGGCAATGTAATCTAATGTCTTCAATAACTGAACACCACTGTTTCTTACAAATGAGACTACAAACGTTCTTGTGATACATTACAAACAAACTTAATCTGTGACAAAATACGGTCCCCCTGAAATGTAATTTAGAATGCAGTTTAGTGCAGATTCCATCTACTCTAATTGCACAGCCTCTAATCCAGATTAATGAGTGGCTCCTGGCAGCGAGGAAACTTTTCCTCACCCTCCAGGCTGCTGCTGTGTTCAGTCTAAATTTGTGCCGTGACACCAGAGCTGCTCCACTGCAAACAGAGTTTATGGAGGGTGAACACCTGTGACCTTTCCAGCAAATGTACATGATCCTACATCAGTGTAATAATCTCAGGCCTGATCCAGGACGTTACTGCTTCTTATTGTCCACCAACATTTGCATCAAAGTTCAAGGGGGACACCTCAAAATCTTGGCTTTCTTTCAGTTTTGTTGGAAAAAGTGACAAACGTCCCTTTGCAACACAGAAATAACACAAGCTGTCCCTCCAGATTGATGAGCTGAAGCTGAAAGTGGTTGAGCTGGCCGGAGTGAAGAAGCCCGCTCTGAAGAAGGTCCGTATGTCTGCTGACCAAATGTTGCACGCTCTGCTGGGCGGAAAACACAAGGTCACCATGGACCTGAGGGCCAACCTGAAGCAAGTGAAGAAGGAGGCCAAAGAGGAGGTGAGGAAAGCCAGAGTTTACAGATTTTTAAAAAATCAGAAATACAGAAATACTGGAGCCCTAGTGTGTAAACTCGCAATTTCCCCTCAGACATCCTGCTGTGCAGAAACAGCAAATTCATGAATGTGTCTAGCAGAAGCATTTTCTCGCTTGAAAAGCACAGATAATATCATTTGGATTGATTTTTCTGATTCATGATCCATGTTCCTCCTCAGTCGCAAGAGGCCGTGGGCGACTGGCGTAAGAACATTGAGGACAAGGCCGACAGGAAGAAGATGTTCGAGACTTCCTAAAAACATCCTGGATCCTAGCTGGCAAGGACAACAGGGAAGATGTTTCCGCCCGTCGAGGTCTGAGAGACTGAATGTGTTTCTGTGCCCCGGTGGACACCACGGGGACGAACTCTAGGTCTTTGGTTTTGGTTGGTTCTGTTGTTGTTGTTGTTGTTGTTGTTGTAGAAACCGTTGCACCGTGAGAGACGAATGTCTGTCCCGACTGAAGCAAAGCAATGTCATCAGTCACCACACACATAGGAACGTGTTTACAAAATGTACAGGTTTACTGGAATCAGTGGAAATAAATGTTTTGAAGTAATAACTTAATTTGTTTGCGATTTTTATCTGTGTATCTAGTCGTTATTGATTTTATTCCCAAAGTAAAAGGTACATCTTGACTTTACAGGTTCATCTTGTAGTTTGACTGCAAAAATCTAAGAAATCTCAAAACCTGAGAGTGAAGTGACTCGCATGAATTTATCAGTACCAATCGCATTACTTATAATGGACTAGAGGGAACTTTGGACTAGATTTCCCATATTATTCCAGCAAATGCAAGCCTCTTTGCTTTATTAGAGAAAAGAGAGAAACTGTGATTCAGAAACACGATCAGTTTTAAAAGCAGATAAAGATTCATGAAACCTCAGAACATTTTATCACCTTGATTTTGTTTTTTTTTTTGTTGCAAGTAAACAGTAAACATTTCCACAATACATGCATGTGAACATCCATATCTGACCGATGATTTTACAATAGTTTGCAAGAGTCAGAGAGAGAGAGCAGACTTTCTCCTGAAGCACATGCTCCTTAGAAAACAACAGAAATCTGAAAAGTCCCAGAAGCTAAAACACAAAAACCTCCAGATGTCAGCATTGCTCGCTCTTTCCTTTTTGTCTGCGCCTGCCGGCCAGATCACATGACACCAGGGAGAAAACGTGGTTTCATGTGACGTTTGAGCTGCTTGGTCTTTCTCGCTCCTTCAGAGAAAACCTCCAGCGCAAAGTTGAACAAACTTCAATTGTTGTTGTTTTTTTTCCTATTTATTTTACACCATGTTAATACTAAACAAACTGTATCAGAGATGGAAGTTCTTGATTCCAGAAATTAATAACTACTCTATGAAATGAAACAAAGTAAAAAAGAAATATAAAGTAAAAAAGTAAGCATAAAATGAAAACAAACTATGTTACTTTTCAAAGAGTAACACATTAAGACAGCTGACTGACAAAACACACTGCAGCTTTCACATTTCAGACAAGAGATGGCACTCAGGGAATGTTTTAATATTTTCATTTTAATGGCTCAGTACAGTTTTGAAAATGAACTGAATGAATATGTGATTTTCTTTTCTTCCAGAAATCAAAAGTTGGAGGATTTCTCTCAGTTTACTTGGTTTTCTCTTAGGGAAAATACAGGTGCCGCCTGGAACCCAAAATAGACATAATTTCTAATCATAGAGCTGTAGGAGAACCATCTCTGCTTCCTCAAAGAACCTTTTTTTAGAGAACCGTTTATTTAAAGAACAATTTCCTTTGATGAATCATTAAAGAATCCCCAAAGGGTTCCTCCATCAGAAAAGTTCTCTGTTGCTGTCCTGGAATGGTTCTTTAACTCTTTAAGAACTTTAACTTGAACTTTTCTTTCTTTTTTCTTTTTTTTTTCTTTTTTTTTTAAATAGGAACATTCCTCAAATAAAGTCATTCTTTAGTGTTTGATGGTTCTTCAAAGAACTTGACACTCCAAGACTTTTTGAAACTAGTTCTTGGCAGAGCGAGCTTTCAAATGTTTTTTTGAAAAATGAGGAACTGTGCTCAGCGGTTCTTCAGCAGCTGATGGTTCTTCGTGGAGCTCTTTTTGGAGCGTGTGTGTTCTGTGCTGATGATGTCTGGCCTGCAGCTGAGGCCTCAGATCAGCTTCAGCTCGCCTCTCACAGGACAGTTCAGGCGAGCGAGGGCTGGGCCGGGTGTATTTCAGGAGCTCGCCAGCCCATTGGTCTGCCGGGGAATCCATTTCCATAAAGAGGATCTGGGCATCTGCTGAGGCATCGCACCTCACCATATATACCCTATTTAATTTTTCCACTGTCTGTGGATTGGCAGTGTCTCCTTTTCTCCCATCAAGTGTGTCTTGTCCTCCTCTTCCTCCTGTCATAGGTGAGAACTCTTCCTTCTGTATTTCTCTTTTCCATCCTCTGCACAGCACATGTTTATTCTGCCTGAGAATAAGATGTGCAGTGACACATCTTCCTCCTGGCAGGAGAGGGAAATTCTCAGAGAATAGCAGTAAATTATTCACTTTGACCCATCCTGACATCCAAGTTCGCTTTAGATGTTTGTCGGCGACACCTGACCTTTTCCTGACAGACCTAAATTTACGCGAGCCGCTCTCTTCGGTGTTTTACGGCCCGGCTGTTTGCGTTCAGGGGCAGAAAGCGACTGGGAGCCCGTCAGCTGGAGCCGCGCTCTTAAACCTTCACCTCGGGCTGAATGATGAGGTCAGGCCGTGATAAATGTGACACACTGATGGTCTAATAGTCTTAATTACAGCAGCTCACCTGGTGCGTTTGTTCACACTGGGCTTTCTGACAGTTTGGATTGACAGTCATCTCTTCTCTGGGTTTGGACCATGTGACTGATTGTCTTTTGGAGGAATAATAGCTTTTAAATTTGGATTATTTAAGCCACCTCCAGGCATTTTGGATGTGAAAATGTACAAAAGTTAATTGGTTTGACTCATCAGTTAACTCTAAACTGTATTATCAACATGGCAGTCAGGCTAATTAAGCTGTTTTCAGGCTTAATCATGATGTTCATCTGACTTAATGTGTGAAGAACTGATTGATTTTGCATTAATTTGTCTCAATCTCTCTCTTATTCATCATTGAGATTAGTTCACTTGAATTTTGATTACCACTGACACTGTGCTTTCTAGTATAGTGGGGAAAAAACTGGTATCACTTTATTTGGATTGTCCAGTGTTAATATTCAACTTGACATCAAGTTTATGTTTTAAAAACTGAAAGTCAAAATGAAAAATTCCTCACAAACAAAAGCTTAGTATGAGCTTTAATCGATACAAAGTTGATACAAAGTTAAAAGTCAACTGATGGAGTATTTATAGTCTATTGATACTAAACTGATTGATTGGTTGGTATGAAGTTTTTAAGAGGCTGTGAATTTGGGTCTGTTGGGTTTTGTTCAAAAATAAAGTAAAATAACTGACAAAATGATTGATGGCGCATGCTGCTGACTCTCCGTGTCGTTTTTTAAAAAGATTTCACGGCACAGAGAGGAACGGGGAGCCTAAGTGACCGATCGGACCTTTAACATTTTTCCAGACTCGATATTTGATCCTTGATACTGACTGATGAACTTCAGTTGAGCGTATTTCACCAGAATTGACACATAACATTTTGGAAGTGAACCCTCCACATGATCCGGGCATGAAACACCCGATACTCGCCGTCCCAGTTTAGTTCGCTCGACGTCCCGGAGCTTCAGCTGTGAACCGGCGTCACGTTTCATGTCTAGGAATCTGCAGGCCAACTGTTCCCGTCTGATCTGAGACCAGCCTGGCCTCAGACTGGCCTCAGACTGGTCTCGGACTGGTCCCAGCCTGGCCTCAGACTGGTCTCAGATCAGCCTGGTCCCAGCCTGGTCCCAGCCTGGTCCCAGCCTGGCCTCAAACTGGCCTCAGACTGGTCCCAGCCTGGTCCCAGATCAGCCTGGTCCCAGCCTGGTCTCGGACTGGTCCCAGCCTGGTCCGAGCCAGATCTCAGATTGGTCTCAGATCAGCCCGGTCTCAGATCAGACTGACCTCAGATCAGCCTGGCTTCAGGTCAGCCTGGTCTCAGATC
>OMLB01062250.1:8130-20757 GCA_900302555.1 Myripristis jacobus
TGGGGGGCATGCGAATGGATGAAGGCACTGAATACTCAAGCGGGGCGATATGGACAGAATCAGCTATTATATTTACAAAAGATTTTTGATAGACAGTCACTGGTAATGTCATGGATATGATGATCAAGCAGGTAGAGACAAACAGAACAGCTAGAACAAGCCACTAAGTCCTTTTACTGTAATGCAGCCTTTAATACCAGATAAAAAAGACAACACTTACGTCATACCACCCCATTATGATATTTAACATCCCAGACCATATCTAGTCTTATATCATGATATCAATATAACTTCAGGTTCAGTGCTGGCCTTCACAAACCCTTAATAGAAAAGTCAGCCCCGTCTGAGAGCACCGACAGCTGCAGAAGACGCCGTCTCTGTGTTGTGGACATGTTTTTTAAACAGTAGCGTCTGGGTGTGAAACCACAGACGCAGCGCACGGTGTGATGTGATCTCTCATTGACGCAAAACCAAAGATAGGGGAACGAGGTTTCTTTGCCTCAAATCTAATTGGGAGTTTCAGAAAAAAGCCCTCTTTCTCCGCACATTATCATATTCCCTCTGCATCGGCAGTGCGCTTTCCCCAATGCCTCTCGCTCGCTCTCCCTCTCTCCCTCGCTCTCTCTTTCCCCTGAAAACATCTTGTAATGATTTAGAGAGGGCCGAGGTCTCCCGGGGACACAGGAAGAGCCAGCGCTGAATCTAAATAAGGCCGATGAGGTAAAGCTCTAAAAAGTAGCCCATCAACAGGACATGGCTGAGCGACACTACATCACTTTCTCTCTCCTTCTGTTTCTCTCATTATTGTCTCTCTGCCTCTTGTCTCTGCACAGTGTTGCTTTGACATTCGTATATCCTTTCACCTACTGGGCCAGCGGCCTCCGTCTGATACCCCCCTCTGATCCAGAGCCTGAAATAAACCGGCCGTCCACCTCTCACTCTGCCTTGCACAGTTTTGCACGCCGCTCTCTCTGACGTTCTAATCAGATAATCTCTAATCAAATACTGCTAATGCTATTAAGTGGCTCTAAAGAGAATATCGTTCACTTTGTTTGAGTAAGGCTAAGGCTGATATATGGGTTTCTGCATTTATTTCGGGCTGATAGTCCTATAGCGAGGCATGACTGATGACCTTTTATTCAACACTGGATAAGAGCCAATCAGCCGTCCACCTCCCTTATGATGGATATGATGTGGTTTGTTGGATTACATGCAGTATGCATTGCATAACTGATCAATATTACACCGGTTTTCTACATAAGCAGTTGATGCTAATGCATTTTTATCGATTCCACATGAGAATTCATCGAAGTGCTTCAGCCTGCTTGTCCCGTTGGTGAATTTGTCAATACAAATGCATGATGCAAGCTTTATTTGATAAAATTTTTATTTCATGTTCTAGTGGAGATCCCAAGGTTTCCAAAGATACCCAATATGTCCTGCTGAATTACATGGAAATGTGTATAAAATGATGTACAAGACATCAAGATATTTTCTGTTTGATGCAATAGTGGAGCCATAAAGCAATGGCATCTTGGGTTTGAATATTTGACCCAATATAAGAGTGATGTAGCTTCAGTGAAATGCTGCAGCTTGCCTGTAGTACAAAATGGAAAAAAAAAAGGTTGGGTTTTTTGGTTTGTTTGTTTTGCTCAACTGGGAGCCGACTTAAGGGGATTTGTAGAGGGAAAAGTGCGTTCAAGGGGTTTCTGTTCTGTGTTTCAGTGGAGAGTTTTAGCCCCGTCTCACAGGCTTTTCTGCCAACAATAATGAAATTGTGAGGAAACAGTGAATATTTTCAGCTTTTGGGTAAGAAAATTAGCACATCTGAACATATTGAATGACAGCATCAAGTATTGGCAATCAGCTGATTCAGTTACAAAAATATCCTCCCTTTAACCTGCGTTGAACCCTAAGTGCAAGGCCGTGTGCCGCTCTGAGGGTTATGCAATGGGAAAACGGTCAATGGACTAAGTGGCAATGCAGAAATGTCACACACCCCATTATGTCTACTTCTATGTGTCACTTTAAAGCAGTGACCATGCAGATATGTGTCTGTGAGTGTGTGTACGTGTGTGTGGAAGTGTATGCATGTTTTTTTCATGGAGTTGCTGTCTGCCGGCGCTAGACACAACACAGGAAATGGTCACCCACTCTCTCCTATCCTTTTCCCTCCGTGTTGTTCCAAACAGGCCGAGCATAGGAAATCCTCCGCTGATGAGACTGAGGCAACATGTGAGTGTGTGTGCGTGTGTGTGTGTGTGTGCATTTGGGTTCATGCTATGTCCATCTCCTGTCCATGTCCCCTGTATGTCTGTGTCTATATGTGCGTGTGTGTGTGCTTGTGTGTGTGTGTGTGTGTGTGTAATGTGAAGAGACAGCTCAATCTGCTCCCTCTAATCTCAGGGATACTGCAGCCCGGAGAAAAGACACATCCTATTTCCTGTGACACGGCTGTAACTTCCTGTCGCCTGGTTTTCATGGATGCTGTTCCACTCACCCTCTTGATTAGTTGGCGTGTGTGTGTGTGTGTGTGTAAGAGAGAGGGAAAGTGTGTGTGTGTGTTGGAGGGGGGGGGGCAGAGTTCATAGGCTAGTGGGTAGCTTTACTGCCTCTGCACTGACGAGTTGATTACCAGGACACGACTCTGAGATAGTATCTGCCTCCGCTTGGAGACGGGGCGAATACAGAGGACTCTTTGTGTATGTGAGCGTGTGCACTTTCATCGTCATGAGGGCCCAAAGTGAAAAGAGGAGGAAAAAAAATGAGGGCGTTTTGCCAGCCTTAACTTAAAGGACCATATGAGTTTGTGTGTTTAGCGTAACGTCTACGAAATGTATGAACTTCACGTTTCTGCTGATCTTTTCCCAAAGCGCGCAGTCGCATTAGAGAACTCTGATGTCGTTTTTCCTCCCTTTTATCCAGCCGCTGGTTTCCATTCATTCCGCGACGGTATGAAAATGACCTTTCAGAGGCTTCAAACTTTCTTCACACCGGTATTCCATCACCGTAATAAAGTCCTCCACATGATTTTTTTTTTTCTTTACACAACCAATTACCAGTTCTGTGGTTTATGACAACGAGATGCCTTTGTTAGCCACAGAAGAAGAAGATAACAAGGTGGGTGTTTCAACTCAAAATTCAAGTTTGGTCAAACGAGGGATTTTGATTATATGTTGTGAAATTCATCTGTGGGCCCACATGATCTGGAAAAAGATTTGTTGCACTGTAAAATATGAAATAAATCATAATAAATGGGCCGTTCATTAAAAATCACTGGTAAGTGCCTAGTTTATGATTAACACTGGGCTTTAGCGTTAGGGTTTTGTATAAATAAATTAATAACGCTTCATTTTGAATCATTAGTGTAGTTAACCGTAAACCAAAAGGACCACTGCTGAGCAGCATTTTTTGACAGGAAACTCAGCCGGATTGCTTTACAGTGCAAAACAGAAAGAGGGCGCTGTTTTTCCAGCACAAACAGTAAAGTAGAAAGGTAAGTAGCTTTCTCTTTGCATGTGAGATAGAGTTTGCAATTGTTTCGCCTGTGGTTTTATTTGCTTTTCATAAACGCGCCAAGCTCAACAGTCAGAGATAGAGATCCATGTGAATTACAAGCTACTTTGAATACAGTCAACTGCCACTGACTGTTAAAACGAGTAAAACAAGACTCAGGCTAGGAATAATCATAACTGGTGAAGGTTAGGTGTGTGGGGTTACGATGTCGTTTAGGGAATCAGAATAATCAATGCAAGGTCCTCGCTATTTCAGTGATAAAAACTTGTGTATGTGTTTGCATTGTTCCCACGTCTTCAGTCTTTTGTCCCAGACACTCGCTCTCTGGGGTCTGAAATACTCAGCAGCAGCATTTTGACTTTATCCCCCTCCCTCCCTTTTTCTCCACACCCCTTCCCGTCTTCCTTCAGCCTCCCTCTCTCTCCCTCTAAGCGCATCTCCACCTTGTTATCACCCCGCAAAGCCAAAAAGCTGTGTTGCCATGGTGACAGCCTCCCTGTCGGAAACAGAAATGTGTGACTTGAAGGTGCCACAGCCATTTTCACAGCTGAGAGAGACACTCACCATCATTCACATCTCCTGTACCCCTCTCCTGCCTCCTGTCATCATTACTGCCGCGTGCCCTGTGCAAACCTATACATCATCTTTTTTTTTTGGTTTGTTTGTTTTCCATTCATTAAACCAAGAGGCTGAGTACTGAGCCAAGACACATTATCTGTATCTAAGTGATAATGAAGACTATCAAGGCACTGTTTTTTATTAATGATCTTTTTGTTTAACATAAGCGATTTCCTAGGGTGGATATTCCAATTCCTCACACACATGCACAAGAGTGTGAATACCTAACCCGAGCCCATCGGGACCTGACGGGTTGGGCCGGGTTCAGACAAAAATTGACTTCCTGTATACGTGACAATGCTGAAGGCAACACGTAGGCTATTTCAGGCGGTAAGTGTATCCTAGTGATGGAGGACAAGCAGTATCTCAAGCTTGGGTCAGGTTTGGACACCACAAAAGAATGCCTGTCAGGTTCGGGTGGGGCTCAGTGACTGTGTTCTTGCGTTCGGGTTGGGTTTGGACAAAAACATGTGCCCTGACCCGCTTGAAATGGGTCAAGAGATGAGAGATTTGTGATTTGAACTGGGGACAGACATCCTGCATCTGCGACTATCCCTTTTCCCAGGACTGAAAAGAGTGATAGTGATGTTGCAGCATGTTAGGCCTTTGTAAACAACGTAGCAGTAACCTTACACTGCCATATTGGGCCTGGTTAAACAACTTATGTGACTAATTTTACAATCCACAGTGAGTTTAAAGCTTTGCTGTGGGACGGTAGGGTGGAGCCACGGGTTTGAATTCGGTTTCTGATCCGTTGAAGCACCAGGTGGTATGGCGGGCCCAGCTGCATGGCCTGGTCCAGGACTACACACCTCAGAGGTTGGCACCAAGACAGGGAGGGCTGGCTCCTTGAGGGAAATGGTGGAGAAAGTGATGAGGATAGTGCTGATGATGATACTACCAGAACTAATACGACATACATATTCATCACAGAGGATATTGTGCAACCAGCCGCTGATGATCGCAGAATGAACCCCATGAGGGTGAGCAGCACCCTGACCTGAGGTGTATTGCTCTGGTATCACTCTGTTCATGCTGACATGGTTTTACCAGCCTTCAAGACTCCACAAAAAACAAATCCATAGAGAGTCCATAGATTCTGTTTACGTCCATAACAACCACACCTGGATGGCTGGGTGCGTTTACAGCACTAGCACTGTGTTAGCCTGCCACAGTACAGTCGACCTTCTTCTGTGTTATTTTCTTCAGGTTTTATTTTGTTTCGGCTGATAGTTCAGCCTCAAACCATGAATCAAATCAAACCAAATCAAATAAATCCAAAGTGATGTCCATTTTGGCTCAGCAGGTGTCATTGTTCACAATTACAATGAACTGACCGCACTCTGTGAGTGATATATAACAGTGGTCATTATTCAAAAATATCAGACGGCACAGTGCTGTGATTGATCATTTAGAATTGATAATTCCACAGTGTCATTATTAGACGCAGACAGCAGTCACTGTTAAGATCTGCCCGGTCCACCAGAGCAGCTTCAGTGCAATCACAAAAGTGTCTGCAGACTTGGTCATACCTCTGTCTGTCCTCCAAGGTGAGCTCTTTGAAAGATGCGACCAAACTGTCGATAGCATCCTACAGAAAAATCAGCAGACAGGACACAAAACAAAAATCAGTGTACCATCACAGTCAGAAAACTACATTTGCCCCTCCAGACACACTCGCTGGTGGATTCCAAACCACCAGACACTTTCTCTGATGTATCTGACTGTTTTTATCTTACCTTTGCAAATTCCTCATTGTTCATTCTTATCTTTGCGTTAGTGATGCATTTCTCTCACCTTGGGCAGATGGACAAAGTGGTTCAGATAGACAAAGTGATCTGGTCATCCTTTAGTCTTCAGTAGTATCCAAGAGTGTGAGCTACATGTGGACTGAGCAACATGTCAGTGATCTCTTTACTGTTTTATACCTGACTCTTTTAGTGAATATTGGTTTCCTCATGCACATGGCCAGCTCTGTCTGACATTTTTGAGGATAACATCAATAATCTGAACACTGCAGATTTTTACTCCCATAGTGGTATTTGTTGGTCAGTGCGAGTGCAATACATCCACCCAGTTTGGTCCGTTAAGTCCCTCCCTGTCACGAGAACCAGATCCTCACCGGGAGTGTGAATGTGGATGGATCACACTCGCATGGGGCAACAAATCCCACCACATGGCTCAGAATCCACACTGTCACTTTAAGGGGATCAGGGTTGGAGTCCTGATGGCGTATCTATGCTCAACCAGTCTTTCTCCCGATTTGCATTGTATGTGGACTACATAAATACAACCACGTTACCCGCGTTTTTGTTTTGATTGAGTTTTCTAATGTGAAGATAGGGAAAAAAGGATTGAACTCAAAACCTGAAACAGTTATTGAATTGTATCCCATTAAATATTCATATTTAGGTGCAAGTGTAGAAAAAAAAAAGATTTTCACGTTCTGTAATACTTGGGCTTAGAGCTTTCTGATCAGGTCTAGGGTTCTCTTTAGAAAACCAGAGAGCATGTTTGCCAACCGTGAACATATTTAATCTTAAAAACGACTTTTCACCGGTTTCCAGTCTGCTAGAAGCACTTTCTGTGAATCAAATGGCCAATATGCAGCATTGCAAACCTTACAGTCAAGTATTCACGTTTGAAATGCAGCTGCATATCATCAGTGATGTTCTCAACTGCCATGCTTCCTGTCGATTTAGTAGACTTCCTTTTTGCATCAGTTTGTGTCTCTGTGTTCTGACATCCACGAATTGATCGCGGCTGCACCACCAGCTTCTACCAGGCCAAGCAACGCGAGAGAGATCCATACTTTCTAATGTCTAATTAATGGCGTGTTAGATGCCGTTTGCATCAGTATGCCTCAAATCCCGCAGGCTGACTAGTTAAGTAACAGGTGCACGTTGTGTATTAACATACACCAAAAAAAAAAAAAAAATCCTACGCAGTTATGCAATTTTGAAGAAGCAACATCATTTGTGACAAAATTATTGATATTTTTGTTATTTTTGCAAGTTGTCAAAAGATCAACTTTGTTTATCTTCAGTTTTATTTTTGTTCTTGTTCTTACAAATAAAATTTTTCAGCCACAAGTGAATTTTTAAATGGCTCATCAGCGACTTTAATGTGACTTCATTAGCCTGGCGCGTGCGGGTTGGTGCTGTTGCTAATTTCCTTTTCCAGTGGCGTTAGATTCAAATGATATTTTTTTACATCGTCTTGCTTTTCAAAATGCAGCCACAGTCCACGGTGTCTTTCGTGATGTTTTATTTACTGAAAAGCCACCTATAATTGATTTATGGATAATTATCCATAAACGGTCCCAGCCTTGCTCAGTTATGGTCTGGTCAGTGGGCAAGTCTGCTAAAAATACATATCTAGCTCACTGTCTCCTCTTTCAAATCGATCTGCTATGC
Organism: Myripristis jacobus; assembly: GCA_900302555.1. Classification (NCBI taxonomy): domain Eukaryota; kingdom Metazoa; phylum Chordata; class Actinopteri; order Holocentriformes; family Holocentridae; genus Myripristis; species Myripristis jacobus. Next base: position 15,681 of record OMLB01062250.1, read on the forward strand.
TCTGGCCAACATGTTGAATACCACGAGTGCAAGATTTATGGGACATAGATTTTACACATAAATAATTACATAATCAGCAAGCAATTTAGCTTTCTTCATTGTGCTTTTTAAACGTATGAATCCCTCAGCGACTGGAGCCTGAGAGCCACAGGCCAGTCTTGTCGGCTTTTTTCCGAGTGTTTTCTACTCAGGGAGAAGTACATTTTGTCTTTGTCACTGTCATTGTCATCGCTGTGTGGGATTTTTCAGTTTCTGCCAAGACAATGATCTTTTCTAGTGCTGCTGAAATGTTTGTTTAGTCTTGTTGTACTGCTGATTATGAATGTTCTCCGTTCCAGGCTTCAGTTTCCCGCACTGGGCTGGCTCTGTGTCTTTAGACGGCCACTGACTGCTGTTAATCGGAGTCGGCTGCTCCCCCTCACTGTCATTCCTCTCACATTGTTTCTGACAGCCACTGACTCTGTTGTTAGTCAAACACGACTGCTTGTCCTTGCCAGCAGCAGCCCTCCTCTCCCTGTGTTTTGAAGAGCCACTGCAGGCGCTCGAGGTCGGCCGTCCTGTCTTTTGGAATCCATAACGCAGAAGTGTATTCATCCTGACTTGCAAAGCAGATTCCTCACCTCACCAACACCTGCTTGCTCACCCCGACAAGGCAGCCGTCCTCTGAAATTTCCCCAGATGGCAAAAAAAGTTCAAGTGTCAGCTACTATATCTTCTCTCTCTCTTTTTTCTGACACTTTAAACCCATAAAATGGCTAGAGTTAATCAAGCTATAACCTTAACAAGCTAACCGTGATCCATCCAGTGACTCACTCCATCCTATTCCAGTAATTTAGCCTAATATATGCAACAGCATGAAGCAGTTATATTCCACGCCAAAGTAATCTGCTTGTTTGTCTCAACATTTTAACAGTTCCTTCTTATCTGCATATCCAGTGATATAAGTGCTGAGCAGCTCCATAAGAAAATCTGCACTGTTCAGCATGTGAATTCATGAATATGCGAGTGGGGAGACTTAAGGAGAGCCAGTTAAACTCTTCATTATTTACTGTCCAAAAATAGCGTTTTATCTTGCACGGCTTTTACTTTACTGTCAACCAATGGAGCAGAATACTGGATACAGTTAAAATACAGAGCAAAAATTAAGCCAAGACCATTTTTTATATTTATTTTTGGTTTTTTTTTCATTTTTGGCGTTTTCCTTTCAACAACCAAATGTCGAGATTTGTTTAATTTTGGGCTAGGAAGTGGTTTTCCTACACGATCAATCTGTCCGCCCCTTATAGAGCAAATCAGAGACGAATAAGCACACCGTTTGCCATTCCACATTAATACATCTCTGCTCTGTATGCCTGTGCATATTGAGCAGAGATGTATGAAATGCCATGAAAATGTACCAAAAACCGCGTGACTTCTGCTTGTGCAAAGCAACAGCATTAGTAGCCATAGCAGCAGAACTTGCTGAGACACTAAGACAGCGTGAGAGATCTGCATTATAAAAAAAAAAGATGGAGGAACGGTAACAATAACTCATTAGTGAGGCACCTTATGAAATTTTAAATCTGTTTTTGTTTTCAGCAGCAGCAACATTAGTTTGTTTGGGATAAGTTGACGAGGAACTGAGTGGTGCCGGCCGTCCTGTTTAATTGACAGGTGATCTTTTGGGAGTGCAGTGCAGAAACACCACCGCTAAGAGCTCCCGGCATGAACAGCGGAGACAGAATTGAAAAAAATCAATAGCACAAAAACCCACTGTTTGCCCCTCAAACTATGATTAGGTGATGATGATTGGTTTTGTTTTGTTATCCACCAGACAGGTGGATCAGGACTCTGACCAGATAGACTGATACCTAACAAACATCAAGTTGACCGGTGTTGAAATAATCAGCTCTCCATCAAAAACAGCACAGAGACTTCAGGACAGGTTCAGTATTTCTCAAACACCTTTGCAGATTTCCTTTTTGAAAACTGGAAACTCACAAAACAGTCAAATACATCTTAAAATTGTCCATCAAAAGAAGAAAAGGTTGCAAATGATGATTTTTAAGTTGGTGTAGGTGTAAGGTGATGTTGCCCTTGAGCTCCGATCACATCAGTCCCTTTTCATAGTGATGGTTACTGCTGGTGCTGGTTAGTGGTAGGGTTCAGTCAGGCGAGTAAAACAGGGTAAGGGTAACTAAATGGGAAATGGACTGCATTTCTATAGCGCTTTTCTACTCTACTGACCACTCAAGGCGCTTTACAATGTCTGCCTCGCATTCACCCATTCACACGCACACTGCCCATCAGGAGCGGTTAGGAGTTCAGTGTCTTGCTCAAGAACACTTTGACAGGCTCTCGAGAGGAGCTGGGCATTGAACCAGGAACCCTCCGATGATCAGATGACCACTTGACCTCCTGAGCCTCACCGGCCTAACTACAACAGTTTGGTTGTGGTTGGGGTTTCACTTTGGAGCTCACTGGGAGGACATACACTCTGTTTTGCTGCCAAATTCAAGACGATCTAGCTGCAGACCTCCAGCGTGAGGCCGGTTGGGACCCAAAGTGCGCAAAACAAACTCCAAAATAAAGCCACCTCCAGTGTGAAGTCGTTTGGCGCACAACAACCAATAAAACCAAGTTATCGATTTTGTAAGAGAAAACTTCATCGCTGATTCATATTTAATTAGTAAACGTTAGGGTTAGGGTTAGGGTTAGGGTTTGGTGGTTGGCCAAAATGCCGGACTCCCTCAGGAGGCGTGAAAAAAGTTTATTTCCGGGTCTCAAACTGGAGGTTGGCCTGAGACGAGAGCCTGCACCCCTCTCGCTAAATTAGCTAATGTTGCGTTCACTTGAACTCGGACCTCGGAATCTCCTTTGTAAAAATTTGCGATCTATGACAACCTGGCGTTTACAGCGTTCTCTCAGGGGGAAAAAAAGAAAGCGCACAAGAGGACGCCCGTAATTTTCCTCAACACCGAAGAAAAGAGCATTGATGTTTCCTGAGTTGACACCATGAACACAGGGTTGTCGCTGGTCAGCAATTTACAAGACGGATAATCCAGTGTCTGAGTTCAAGTGAACGCAGCATTAGCCGACTTAGCAACAGAAAGGTGTGGCTGTGGGAGAGCATATTATCGTAAATGCTTCATGAAACCTGTTAGAAAGCACCTCATCACGAAAGCAAGCGGTGAGGTCGTTCTGTGCGCAGCTATAAATGATGGATATCAGCATTTGAATACGGCCTGAGCCTGAAAACTGGTGAACGTGTTCCTCAGCCATATCCTGGATTGTGTTGAGGCAGAGCTCCGGTGTGGCTGCCAGTGGCTGTGTTGCATCACCTGAGGGCCTTCAGTTGTGAATCAGGTTTCAGACGCTGCCGTCCTGTCACATGTGTTGTGAAATCTCATCTTGCGGTAGCAGCGCGGTGTGGTCCAGGTACTTAGGAACAAGGCCCGAGCAGGGTTTGTTTGGCTGCAACAAGGGCGGCTGGGTTTTTTAACCGGGGGCTTAAAAACACCATCTGCCCACGGCCCGGCAAACACTCTCTGTATATGAATACTGAATGTCAATTAACTTATTTCCTCGCTGGTGACAAGATGCTCGAAAATCACACTCTACCTCTCCCAGGAAGTAAGTGTCTGTGTGTGTGTGTGTGCTGGGGGTTTTAATTAAAGCTATTTAATATGCGTATGGACGGGCTTTTTTAGGGGTGAAAACAAATTTGTGGGGAACATATGGTGCCCCAGACATGACACACGCCCACGTAATGCATAGACACTCGTGCACACATGCTCAGACAGACACACGCACACACACATTCAGTCTTCAAAGTGTACACTCGCACACACACACACACACACACACACACACACACACACACACACATTGGCATGTCTGGGCTCCTGAAGAAACCGAAGTGATGGATTCTGGCTCACTGTGTGGAAGTGTTGGAATATCATTAATCCCCCCTCTCCACCATTGGGAAAGGTGCGTGCGCCTGCTTGTGTGTTGGTGGGTGTGCGTGTGTGTGATATTATTTGAGGCAGATGGAGGGAGCATGGCCCCTTCTGCAGGGTCAACAGGGAGAAGTTAACCAGCACAGATTGTAGCTTCTCCTCTCCTCTCCTCATACCCATAAATCTGTCTCTGAGCCCTTTGCCTTGTCTGCCTCTCCTATGAGCAATATCCGCCAATCGCGATGAGATATTCACCAAACGGATAGAGATACACCACCCTATAGCATCAAAGAGACTGCTTGCCCATTGTAGGTTACCCTGCATATATGTGTCTAATCTGAGGCCTTTACAAATCTCTATAAGGTGAGTGAAAACATGCAAAGAAAAATAGTGATACCTTCAGTATGATACAGCCACTGGCCTGTGCCTGTGACAAACAAGCTGTTTAGAAGCTCCATTAATTCAGTGGGCAAGACCTGAAGTCCTTGACTGGAAATTGATTGAGCTATTCTTTTGTGCTGGCTAGATCCGCTATATTTCGCCGCGCTGAATCGCAGAACTTCAGGTAATAATGACTTCCCGCAAGACATTTATGAGACATTTGAACGGAGGATGTGGGATGGAGAAAACGAAGATTCTTGTTCCAAAATGAGTTTTCCATCTAGCCGTAGGAAATGATTGATAGCACAAAAGCAAATTCTGGTACTTTTGAAGTCGTAGTTCAGTCGTCGCATTCCTCAGCACCTCGACGGTTACAGATTGAATCCTCTATGTTTTGAGACACTGAATGCTAAAAATTGATATGTGAGGCTTTTCAGAAAAGCTTGTCAAGTGGGATGTGGATAGATGAGAAGGAAGAAGAGGGTCTTTTTTAGCGGAGAAAAGGAAATACAAGCTTTAGGAGATGTAATTAGAGGCTTTCTTGCACAGTATCATAAATATTTGTAGCGCTTGCAGAACAGTACAGAGTCCAAATGCCTCAGGGCTCAATGGTTGGAATCCATACAATAATGGACTTAAAACATCCACGGGCCTTATCGCTTCAGTCCATATGTCTTAGTGTGTGTGTGAGTGTGTCTGTGTGTGTGTGTGTTTACAGTACCCCACCTACATGTTCCAACCTGAGCCGTCCAGAAACC
>OMLB01062252.1:0-28182 GCA_900302555.1 Myripristis jacobus
TTTCAGCTTTGTGTCCTAATAACTGAATTTTTGACAGCTGTTTAAAATCTGCCTTTCCATGCATGGATGGCTGCTGTCCTGCATGTCAGTGATTGGCTCAGTCAGTTTGTGAAGCTACATGTGAAGTTTTAGCTCAGTGAGATAGAGGCCAGTCCTCGGCGTCGAAGATTGTGAGTTCAAGCCTCAGCTTGTGCAACATTCCCATGTGTGAAAACTCATCAAACTTTGCACAAAGGTCCAGTCCTATGCCAGATCATCATTGTCAGGTTTTTGTCTTGATGACTGATTTTTTTTTTCTACAGTGGTTTGAAATCTGCCTTTCCATGCATAGGCGGCTGCTGTCATGTGACTGGCTTAGTCAATTTGTGAAGCCTCACATGACTTGACACTTGTCTATTAGCTCAGTGAGATAAAGTGTTGTCCTGCATGCCAGAAACTGTGAGTTCAAGCCTCAACTGATGCAAAATGCACATTAGAATGCCACCTCTCTTTTCATCTTCCTATTCTCCACTTGTTGCTCAGAATTGCCTGAAATTGCCCCGACCATTGCTGCGCAGCAGCTATAATTTTTTTTGTAACATGACACACACACAAACTCAGTGTCTCAGTGATTATCTCAGTAGTCAATACCTTTCAGCTTCAGCTTGCTCTGAAACTCTCTGTCAATCTCCTCCTTGTTGAACTGGGCATTGGCGCTCTCAAAGTCAAAGTCTTTCTCAAACTTCATGGGCCCGTCTCGGCGGACGTTGAAGCGCCCCCTGCCACGGTGTCCACCACCCCGCCCGCGACGATTAGCCGGGGCACCAGCAGCTGCTAAACAAATCATAATACAAAGTTAGTTGCTGTTATATATGGTGCTATGAACTGAATAAAAAAAATATACAAGCCAAAAGGAATTACATGGCAACATATGAAACAGTAAAACGAGGCACACAGCCACTATGGCACAAGGACTTTGTCAGACTATCAAAATGTGTTAGCCACTAACTACCATGAGTTAGCCAGCTTGCCTTTGGATGTTACAACAGTGGCACAATGCTCAAAATCAAATTCACATCAAACATGGAATAAATGCAGTAAATTACTGAGTTACTAATCACTAACACCACCACACCACAAGTAGCAGTATCAGGTATTCAATAAACATGAAAACACTGTCACTAAACAAGGAGAAATGTCTCATTGCTTTGAGAATTCATTGACATGAACAGCATGTCAATCCCCACACATGTGCACTAGCAAAGAAAAACATGTCAAAGACGGATGATCAAGGTCGACTGATTTAAAAAGATGAGTGTATGGGCTCCATTGTCCGAAACAAAGCTCGAAAGGCATGCACAGTCTTAAAGGCATGGAGCTGGGCTTTTGAAGATGGGTTTCAGAGCGGAGTTCGGCTTAACCTGTGGAACGTTTACTGGTATCCCTGCTTTCACCTCGCGCCTGCTCAGACTCGGACTTGGGGACTTTCTGGACATCTGTGCCTGGAATAGTAGAGTCCTTTAGTCTTCCAAAACAGCGTCAACAACCATGAGAGTAGCCCTGCGCTGTATTAACAGGTTACACTAGTCTCCTACCTTCAGACAAAGGCACAACGGTTTCAAATGCGGAACCTCTGGAACAAAATGTTAAGAAATCACACAAAGTGGAAATGATTCCTTTCTAAATGATGCTGTGTAGCAGCACAAAACACACTATTGAGCTGTTCACTGGGCTGGGGTCTCACCTGAGTTGCTAAAGATAGAGTGGATAAACCCTGCAGTAGTAGCCCTATCTACAGCAGTGGTGTGAGAGGCGGAGGTGGTTCGGGGTGCAGGCCAGCCCTGGCTGCTGCGGCCTCCCCTGACAGTCTCACCCCTCCTTGGGTCCAGGCTGTCCTGGTGCGGAGCTTTCTGACTGCCGTGGCCAGCGGTGGAAGGGGCTGTGCGGGCGTGGGCGGGGCTCCTGCGTCCCAGACCAGGGGCCGGAGCGGAGGGGGCAGAGGACGTTGCAGTCGGGGTGGCTTGTATTGCCTGCTCCAGGGTGGGGCTCTTCCGCAGGGGGTCCAAGCTGGGGCTGCTGCGACCTTGGGGCAAAAAAATGGGGGTCAGTACACAACCCTACCACTGAACCATGCTGTAACCATTAGTCAGCATTGATTTCATCACCAAAAATACTCAGACAGAGGTCAGTCATGCTGATTAGAGTAAAGGGGAAAAACCCCTTTAGGCTCATTTCCCAGACAAGGACAACATCAAGCCTGGGGCTTGATCTCAGTTCAACGCCCTCAAGATATTGTCACTATACAGCAACCACAGAAGGTAAAGATTGCTGCAATTCTCAAGTGTTTTCAAACTCAGGTGACATCAAAATTAAGATCTAAAGCTTATGGGGCACAAATTTGATTCAACAGGACATGCAAGTTATTGCAAAGTGCATGCAATTAAAACTACCTGCCTTTCAAGATGTGAAAGATTTCAGATACTGAAAATATTTCTCGAGATACTTTTCAATCTAAATTTACAACAGATTTTTGAGACGCACCTTAGGGCAACAAGTGCATGTATACAATTTAGACGATATGAGGGGAGGAAAGCAAAATGCAAATTATTTCTTGTTAAGTTTATTATTATTAAGTTAAAAAAAAACAAAAAACAATATTCACCATCTAAGCAGGTATTACAAAGGAAACTCATTAGTTGAGATTTTTCAGTCTTGCGTAAGTGATCAAGGCAGAGGGGTGACTTCAGTATCACCCTGTGAGTTGAGTAGTCACACCAACTTGTTGAAATTTCTTTTTCACCCTCTTTCAATGTTTTTTTTTTTTTTTTTTTTTTTACCTTCGGTTATAACGGTACCCAGAGATCGTGAGTCAGAGGGAAGAGCACAGCCAATTTCACTGTTCTGAGACTGGTTTGTGGCTGTGCTTGTTGCGCTCACAAAGGAGGGCACTGATCGTCCTGTATGGGGAGGAACAGCAGGAATAGAGTACTGAGGGCAACAACACTATCGGTTCCTTCAAATACACTGTGCTGCACTGTGTACCTATGGGCCATGCTCACGGTGAATATCACAGTGAAACCAAGCGCAGTGTGACTGCCTGTGCCCTGCTGATTTATAAAATAAATGTAGAGGAGGTAAGCAATAGCCTCAGCTACTTGAGTGCATGCTGGCGCTGTGAGTCAAAACCTCCTCGGTTCCTGTAGCATGCTCAACGTGGTTCAAGAGCCACACAGCGACGCTGAACCCTTGGATAGCATGCCTGGTTGAATCCCTCCTGACAAGCTCCTACAGCTTTTGTCTTTTCTTACAGCAGACCCAAACAACACACTAATTAAAGCATGGCACAGGAGAGGAGAAAGTATCTGCGACTTACTCCCTTTCCCATAATGTGGACAGAAACTGTTGCTCTTACCAACACCAACGGCTCCAAACTGTGGGGAAACCAGGGGACTGCTGCTGAACTGGCTGTAGGCAGGAACTGGAGCCCGGTTGAAGAGGCCATAGGAGCCAGCAGACTGGAATGGGGTCGGGGCGGTGGCAGCGGCAGCCGAGGGGGCTGAGCTCATGGAGGACTAAAGCAGAAAAGAGTGAAGTGCAATGTTATGAAAAAGACTTCACAGGACAGCATCCATGAATTTAAACAGTCATACTAAATGAAACTAAATAAGACCGGATATTTGTAAGTGAGAATGCACCTGGACAATCGCAGGGTCCTGGGGGAGAGAGCATGACGGCTTGGGTGGCTCGCACACCGTCAGGTCCTTGATGTCACTGCCTCGGAAGATGATGTATTCAAAGGTGTCATCTCGAGGTGGGATGGGTCTATCAGTAGGGCGATCCTCTGTACCAAAGGACCGAACTAGCAAGAGGACAAGTCTCACACTTAGCGTCACAGGTCACAGTGTGGTGCAAATCAGATACACAATGAGCCAACTAGTTTGTACAGTGTGGGACTATGACTGAGTGCTTTCCTGTCAGATGTTGTTGCACCAAGTCTACACTGAGTACTGCTGCTACTAAAGAGGGATGAGGCCACTGAGACAGCAATGTAAGTAGGTGTAGGCGACATAAGCTGCTGTTAGTAAACCAGGCGAGATATGTGCGCACACAGTGACATAACTCGTAATAACAGCGCTGCCAGGCTGGGAGGATGAAGATAATCGAACCTCCTTTTAATAGCAAATCGCCACTGTACAGACGCTGGCTGTTTTTTTTGCTTATAAACACATCCTACAGAATTTGAACTGTCAAGCACCACTTTGCTGCAGGTATCATTTGCTTGCAGCTACCTGAGTTACCTAGCTAGCAAGTTGGCAAGCTGACTCATGTTGCAAACTCAGATCAACATTCGTTCTGCTTAAGTGCTACACTGCCGTAAGCCATAAGCGATGTCTATGTGGACCATGTTTAAATTGTTTTATTTCCGCAAGTCAATTCTTCCCCTGGCCGCGCCGCATTTAACTTTGCTTTCCTGACAGGACAAGGTTTAAACATTTTAACTCGCTGCTTGCTATCGTAAACGCTGCGGCTAAGTTAGCTAACTACTGGGTTGACTATCACTGTGGACAGCTAACGTTAGCCGTCAGACCAACTTGTTTAAGTTCTGATACAACATTAAATCAACATGCTATTCAGAAACAACTGCACAACGTCCGTTTCACAGAAGAAATTAAACTAACTCGCCATTAGCAGAAAGTGAGGGAATACTAGACCCTCTATGGAAGCTCGTACACAAACTAGCACTAGCTAGTATTAGGTAGCATTAGCCAGCTAGCTACCTTTCGCAAGTGCGACAGTTGAGTTCTCGGTGTCAATAGTGTAGAGGATTCCTTCGTAGCGAATCTCGGCCTTCGAAATTAGGCTGATTTTGCTCCCGAGGTAGGGCGTCCCTCCACTCATTGTGTCTCCCCGGGCTCGGCAATCTGCTCAGAAAACAAATTCGACCCCCCTTCCAAACCGCTCGGTTCACTACAAATTATCGTGCCAACTTTCTCTGATATACACTTGTCTAACTCGCTATCCTCACCACTACAATATGGCTACCTCATTTTCCATCGAATGGTTCTTAACGCGGGGGTTAATGGGAAATCATACTATCGCGCGTTTACACGCTGCTGGGGAAACTAGATCCGCTTGGGCTAGAGCAGCAAACACCAACACAGCGGGATAAACAACCATGTCCCGTTTATCAAGATCATCTTTCACAGCCATGTGGAAGATGATCTTGATAAGTATGTGTGTATGTATGCATGTATGTATGTATCTGTGTATGTGTGTGTATACCTGCATTATTCATGAAGGATAACATGTTTATTTTAAATAAGTGTGATTAAAAAGTTGTTTAAACTCAGTTCAACTCAGTGCCAAACACCTACTTTGAGCACATGTTAACCCTTAAGGTGTAAAAAGAGCTCTGTCCTAAAGGCCTACCAATGCAGCTCACAACGACTATCCTCTTTAACAAGGCACTGGTGCATTTCTGAGGTACCTGTAGTTTTCCCTGTGCACCCACAGGCATTTAAGTTCTTGTTGAACTACTTCAATAAGTTAGAACTTATTTCTTTTCTTTTCTTTTTTTGGAGGGCTGCAAGAGAGCACTGCAAAGGCCAAGGGATTGGGGGGGTAAAACAGTCACATGAAGGGAGGAAATGTCATAATAACCACATACTTCCTTGTGTGAATCTGAAAAACTATCAAGTCAGAGACATTTTCTCCTTGTGTTTAGTCTGTGCTTGATCATTCTCTTAAAGTTTTGGTTGATGCGTGAAAGTAATGATAAAGTTTTAAAAAAGGCATACATTATTATCGGTATGAAGTACCAGCCTCAGAACTTGCATGATGATGAAAGAATCAATATTATCCTGACGATAGATTGCATTTCAATCGTTATTATTGTTGTTATTAGTTTGTTTATATATTTTTTGTTTAAATTTGTTTGTGAAATTGTCAGAAACAAAAAGGTGACAGTCAGTAATGTTCAAATAGTCACCAACACAAGGATGTTTTCAGTATAAGTATCAGTTTATACTCCCCCCCTGTAAAGGTGCTATTTTGACATAGATGTGTACTGTCAATTAATGCCATTAACAGTTTTGTCCGTGTAAAATGTACGACAATCTCTATTTCGCAGCACAAAGGGTAGGTTAGGCGGATTCAGCCTCTACTACACCAGTGGATGTACAGCTCCATCAGAGAGCTCAGCTGAGGTCTGATCTGTTTGTTGTGTTTCTACATTGAAAAACAGCACGGGTCCTCCGCGCATGCGTACATTCTAAAATACGATTTGCACAACGGTCCAACATCAAAGATGGCGGGAGCCTCCGACCCACTGGAGGACATGCTCTTCAATGAGGTGGATGAGAAAGCAGTTAGCGACTTAGTTGGCTCTTTGGAATCACAACTCGGTAATCAAAAGACTCCTGCTGCTTCATATTCCGACGTAAAACGAGAGGGACCTTCGGGCGCTGTCAGTCAGTTCTCAGGGAAACTGCGTGATCAAGTGGGGTCTCTGGAGCAGCCACAACAAGGGCATCCAAAAGCGGGGTTAAACCAGGAACCCGGCGCTAATGAGCCGCTCTCCGGCAAAATCCTCACCTCCTCTACCTCTTCTGTCGCTACCGGGGCCGTAATAAACGCTGGGTCCAGTCTACAAACACTTGGAGCATCTCCTGCTACTATATCTCCCGCACCAGGATCCGTAACTTTGCCCACTCAGTCTGCTGCTCCTGCTAGCTTCAACAGGGCTACTGTTCTGGGTCCAGCTCCTGCTCCCAGCCCAAACATCATCCCAGCAGCGATCAGGACTGCTTCACCTGGACTACAAAGTTTAAACGGGAGTACCGGAGCTGTGAAGTTGGTGAACTCACCCGCTGTCCCTCCACAAGCCGAGGCCAGCACTGTTATAAGCACTGTCAGTGCTGGCAGCTCCAATATTATCGTGTCCATGGCTTCGCAGCCCAATTTCCCCGTACCTCAGTCTTCAGTTGCGTCTCCCGCTATAGCAATGCAGAGGCACCCCAGCCCGGTGGCCAGTGTCGCCCAGAATGGAGTGGACCCTAGGGGTGCCCCGCTGGTTACCCAGGGTGCACCTTCCCCCGCAGCCTCTACATCTCAGGTCATGAACCACAGCAACCCTCTGATGCACAGCAAGATGCTGGTGCCCAGTCAGCCAGTTTCTGGCAACTCTGTCATCCTGGGAAGCACCCCTCCGCCTGCAGGCAGCTCCCCCATCAGCCAGACTCAAAGTGGGACCAGCACCGCTGCCACCCTGGCTCCTGGGGTGAAACCTGCAGTCAATGGGGTCGGTCAGCCTGCAGTGACTATAGTGAGGCCGCCCAGCACTCCTGTGATAGCTACTTCCATCCAGCAGCAGAGACCTGGGCTGGTGGCAAGCCCCACCAGAACAGCTGCCCCTCAGCCTCAGCTGGCTGTGCGGCCCCAGCAGCAGACCACCATTCAGCTGCCTCCTGGCTTCACCATACCTCCTGGTAAGGAAACACATGCACTTCCCTGATGAATCATGGTTGGGTGATGTTGCATCCTCTGACACTACTTATATAGGTCACTCAAGTTGGCTCTAAAACTAGACCCCGAGCAGTGAGAAGCAGCCAGTGATGCTCAGCCACCCCCAAGCAGGTTGAATAGTCATGATCAGGGTAGTTAAAACTCTCTTAACACTCAGCAACAATTTTAGGATCATCTCAAAATTCAGGAGCCACTTTTACCAGCAAAATAGGGTTGGACGATATGACAAAATCAAATATCACTATATTGTTGACCAAATACCTCAAAATCTATACTGTGAGATTATTGACAGGATGACTATTGGTACATTTATTGGATATTTACATACCAGATTTTTGAAGTACAGCCATTAATAATGTTGATATGATGACCAAGCAGGTAGAGGCAAATAATAGAACAGCTACAACAGCCCAATAATTTCAGAAAATTGTATCTCTTTACTGTAATGCAGCCATTAAAACCAGGAGATGTGATATCACAATATCCAAAATCCCAGATGATAACTTGTCGCATATCACAATATCATTATGCTATTGATATATTGTCTGGAGCTAAGTAGAACAGTGTGAGCTGTTGGGCAAAGTATGTGATGTGTCTGTGAGGATGTGCACACAGGATTACCCCCAGTGAGATGCTGGATGGTGTTGAGAAATGATGTGCAAGCATATGTGTATTTGTTGTTGCCGTGTCCCAGTCTAATCATTTATACCTTGGAGCACCTAAACACCAGCACACGTTAGATTAAAATAGAATTAGGGATGCATGCTATTGGATTTTTTGACAATTTTGTCTCAGTCCAATATGCTGATATTTTCCAACTATGTGCACACATTTCTTCCACCTGATTGCAGAGAACATTAAGTCTCTCCTGTACCTACTCTTATCGTGATAGCCCACTGGCAGATGCAGACATAAAATACAATGCTTTTCAAAATGTACACATTCACTGGGCAAAATGGGGTAAATTAAAATTATATAGAATACATGCCTTTTTTTAACCAGGGATGCACATTAATAGATTTTTTTTTTGCTGATATCTGATGTGTTGATATTAATTTGAAAGCCTTTATCGGCCAATACCGACAACGTGCCAATATTATAGTGCATCCCTAACTAGAATCTACAGATGATTGTTGTTTACTTTCCAAAGTCTTTGCTAGAGTAACCAAATTACCAATCACAGCCAAAATTAGCATTTTTCATGTGACTGTTGGTAATTTCCCACCTCAATAGAGAAGAGAAACGGAAATCAAAGGGCTATCCTACCCTTTGATTTCCGTTTCTCTTCTCTGTCAGTGTTTCAGTGATATGTCAGTGATATGTGTCACTGTCAGAGGAGCATATAGATGACTGTTCTCCCTTTCCTTCAGGCATGGTTCTAGTTCGGACGGAGGCGGGCCAGCTGGTGATGGTCGCCCAGCAGGTCCTGGCCCAGGCCCAGGCAAAGACCCAGCAGGGCCAAGCGGTGGCCAACATCTCCCCGAGACCCGCAACTCCGACAGCCGGGGCTGCCATCCGGGTCAGCACCCCGAGTCCGGTAGGTGCCAAGAACACGCCTGGACTACAGTTGCATTCGGTGTCTGAAATGAACTTTTTGGCTCACCTGTCAAGGGCTGGGAGACATAAAAAATGTACCTGGCAAGGATAAGTTTTGCTGGCTCAAACCACATGGAAATAATGTTAAGTTTAAAGTTTTAAACTTTGTGCTTGGATTTGATGGCTCACTGTCATCTTGGGTATACGGAGGACAGCAGGGACGATGTTTGAGAACAGGTGAAGACCAAGAGTAGAACAGAGGTGTTCCAAAAGCTCCCCGCCAATGTGGATAAGCCAACTTTTATTGGTTTATCCACCAGTGACAACTTTTACCAACAATTGCCTAGTGCTAATTTGAGATTTTGGTGGAAAGCAAGCTGGATTATAGATGGTTCATAATCCCGGAACTGAGAAGCCGCTTTAATCCATTTATTTATTAGACATTTTGAATCAGCTTTGGGAATCATTGTTCAAAAGACCTTTTTTCAACAGGTGTCACCAAGCCCTCATGTGGCTGAAATATCCTTTAGCAAGAAACTGAATCCCTTCTGGCTCCAGGGATGCTGCTCACTCTAAATCTCCAGTAATATTAAATGTAGTTTTAAAAATTATTCACAAAGCACCAAGGTAACAATCTCCCAATAGAGGTGATGTATTGTATTAACATGCTAAGTGACGTAAAGTCAGTACACCATACATTTCAAATGCCTGATATGGTGATTTTGTGTGTGTGTCCCGAGCTGAACTGTGTCCTACAAGGTTTGCTAGGCTTACTGAGATGCCTCATAATGCTTTGCTGATACATAACCTTGTCTATCCCCTACTTCTCTGCAGGCTCCTGGTACAACGCAAACAGTGCGCTTGGGGTCTCCTGGCCAGACAAGAATGGTTCAGTCTCCCGCACCCTCCACCACGGCTGTACAGGTGGGTGTTCACCAGCTTCCCATCTCCTGTGCTGTTACATGCACACACACGGGCCAGAATCAAACTTCCATGATGGTATCTTTTGGCAAAAACATATTGAATAACAATAACTTAAAACATAGATTAATTATGTTAAACTGAATTGCAGAACTGCAGCAAGAACACAAAAGAGAACAGAGATCTGCCCTTTTACTCAAGGAAAAAAATCTACCATAAAGCATCCTAACACTGTTAATGCATCTTGTTTTTTGTGGTGAATTTTTCCTCATACCTGATGTAGATAACTGGTCATATGTAGAAAACATGATGTCAGATTCATATATTTCCAGCAGGTACATGATATTTTGCTAGGAAAATGTGTCAGCAATCTAAAGCATTGACAGTGAATGCCGAGTTTTGGTTTTCTAACCCTAACCCTCGCAATCAAAGAGTAAGGGCTGGTAATGTCTGGTAATCTTACTGGGAGAAATCCACTGTTGAACAGGCAGAAATACCAGTATCTCCACCCACAGAAGCCTCATTAGACCAGAATGCAGTGCAGCCACGGGGTGCATCTTTGTGGATCTGTTGTCAGCAGTGTGTGAAATACACAACCTCCTCAACTGCTTTTATTTAATTTTTGTTAGGTAACTTGGAAAGCTGGGCACACAGCACCATGGTATTGTTCATTCTCGCATTTTCTCAACTGGAAGAAACTACTACACTGTAGCAGTTGCTCTCCCCACCTACATGTATATTTCACAGCTGAATGCAAAGAGTCAGCACCCCTTCTCTGGGGGCTGTCAGAAGGTATTCTGGGAGAGTGCAGATCACTAACTCAGACAGATGTAGATGAGGCAAGTTTAGGGAAAGTGGATAGTCAAAAAAGTTAAATTAATAGTTCATGCCTAGAAGTGAACTTCATAGATTGTTGACTAATAACAGCATAAGAGTATCTGATTTTTTTGTTTTAAATTTTCTTAAATATATGATGTTCATTGCACTGCAAATGGTATAAACCAGCAAGTGAAACCACTGCCACAGTATTTAGACATTGAGATAGACATGTTTTAATGCTTTTAATGGCAACAAACCCTGCATCTTCAATTTTGGTGATTTTCAATTAATTTACCTGTTCTATGGTTTCAGGAAACCTCTATGAAGCCTTTTCTAAACTAGTTAGTTAGATAAACTGAAAAATGCACAGTGATCAAGCTGAAATCAATATTTTGTTTGTTTTCTTTGGCCCTGAAAAGTTGGCATTCTGGAGATGCATGGTTTCACCCAACAACAGCAACATGTTACTGTCTTTCATGAACCATTAACTTTTAGTCAACGATTGTAGTACTTAAGATTCTTTGATGTTGCCACATAGTAACAGGTTTGGTATTTAATACTATCGGATTGTGCAATCTTAGTCCAGGGTGCATTTTATGAGATGGGTCGGAAAAGAGTGTACAGGCCAAATTGGGTGATGTTTAATCTCCACATTAACTCACTTGCTTTGACTGTTTTACTAGCCACCTAGATTTTTTTTCCCAATACAAGAAGACCTCCAAAATAAGGCTGGCTGGTTGCCAAAGTGTCTGCTAGATAAGACAAGCCTACCAGCGAGGAGCCAAAGAGTCAGGAGCCAAAAAATATTCTGTCCATCGACCACCTTAGCTCTTGTTCTGTTTCTTTCATAGGCTCTTCCCATTCATTCAGCTATGATGCCTCTGCAGCTAGAAAAGTGGTAATCAAATGACAATTCATCATCTGGCCTTATTACTTAGCCAATGCAATTACAATGACAGCTATAGCACAATTGTCCATACATCTCAATGTAAATCTATGTAGTAGAGTCACTCTTAAACTGCAACATTGATCCTGGATCATAGCCAGGAGTGAACCTGGATCAACCTACATCACCCTCAGATGTTCAAAAATATCCTCAGGCAACACTAAACAGTGGCTTACAATTTTGATAGGGATGCGTGATGGTATCGGCGGATATTGGCTTTAAAATGAAATATCAGCATCAGCCCAAAATTAAAATTACTGCCGATATATAAAATAGGTCAAATTTGCCCTGGTTGTGGCTGTTTTCAGTATTCTCTCAGGGAGAGCATCATCTGAGTAGGACTAATCTTATCGAAAGAAAATGTTATATAAAAAGAAATATGGCACGTTCAAGTAGTGCATCTGCCAGTGGGCCCTCTCAATAAAAGTGGGCATACTTTCTTAATTACACTACAGGAGAAACTTGATGTTCTCTGCAGTTACAGGTGGAAAAAAATATGTGCATGTATTGGTATAAGTATTGGTAATCGGCCAAAAAAGTTAGAAAATATTGGCATATGAGATATCGGAAAAAAAATCCGATATCTCATATGCCTTGTGCATCCCTAAATTTTGACAATCTAGGTGTGTGAGCTCACACCAGGTTCACACTGGGCACGCTCAGTGCAGCTTGTTTGAACTCTTGAGCTTTGAGCTCCTTTAGTTAGTGTTGCTCGGTCATTTAAGAATGACGCCATTTGAACTCAGGATGTACCACATAACCACTATTAGACACCTGAAAGTGTGAGTCTCAGTCTTCTTCCAAGACCAGTGTGGGTTGGTTTGTTATGGATGAGATCACCAATAAGTATATGTGCTGGCTATGACACTGTTCCCAAACAAGAAGAATAAAATAAATACATACTTGTCCGAATCCCATCATTTTGGTGGAATGATGGAATCTTAACAAGGGTGCAGCCATATTATTCTTAATGCTTGAGCACTGACAATATAAGTTGAACCAACTAAAGGAAACATCACTAAAAGGCAAGGGGTTATGGGTATAAGAAGACTGATGATTACACAGTTTCTAACCCCATAGTTCTGAGCAAGATATGGCCCTTGGTTAAGGTTAGGGTTATGGTTGGCTGAGGGCTTACTGTATGTCAATTTTTTTTTTAGCAAATGGATGGCAGACCAACAACTTTTATGACCAATCACGGTGAATGTGGGCCTATCTTGTCCATAATTCTTGTGGGATCCATAATAATCTGCCGATTACATGTGATAGCCAGCAGTTCCTCATGCTTAGAAGCCTTGCACAGTAAATCAAGTTAGGATAAACTTCAGATTAGACTGATGTTCAAATTCCGCTGTTTCTTCATGTGTTCTTCACTGTAAATTATGACACAGACAAGCCCATTATGATTTGGTAAAATTTTAACTCCCCCGATGCCAAAGTCTCTAAGCTGGGAAGACGACAGGTTCCCAAAACTCGAATCAACAAGCTGCTTGTGAGTCCATGGGGATTTTGTTTACCAGCTTGTAATTGAGCAGTGTGAATGTCATCAAACCAAATACAAAAATGCCACAGAGTAAACTTTTCCATGGTTTGGAAAAAGTACGGATAAAGTACAAACCAATGGTAGGAGATTTTGCAGGCCAAGTCCCTCTGGGCAAGAGGGTTGGCTAAATGTAAACATCATTTTTGCTGGTGGTAATTTACCTCCTTGGTGGTTTGGTGTGTTTCCAGAAGGCCATCACAGTGGCTCCTGGCGGTGCAGCAGTGTCAGTGAAGATGTCGACCCCACAGAAGGCCGCGACAGTGATAACTGCAGGGGGACAGGCCGTGGCCAAGCCTGCCGGCGTGCAGCCCACCCCGACCCCGGTCAGCACGACGCCTGCTCTCGCCGCCACACCTGCTGCCAGAGCGACCGTGGTGTCCCAGGTCGAGTCTAAGCCCATTTAAATTTACTCAAATGTGTACTAAATTTAATATTGTAATGTGCACTAAATTAATTAAGTATTGCAATTTCCCCCACCTACAGGAGATGCAGGAAAATGTAAAGAAATGCAAGAACTTCTTGGCCACCCTGATTAAGCTGGCGTCCCATAATTCCCCCTCCCCAGACACCTCCAAGAATGTGAAGGCCCTGGTGCAGGATCTACTCGTAAGTCCTAACGTTCCACAAGCAGATGTTTTTAGTGGAGAAGTTCCAATGATCGGTTGTCATTTTATAATTATACTTAATGGAATTTAATGAGGATACTGTCTTTGTTCAGGATGCTAAGATTGAGCCAGAGGAGTTCACCACTCGGCTGCAGGCTGAGCTGAAGTCCTCCCCACAGCCCTACCTCATCCCCTTCCTAAAGGTACAGTTACTAATACTGCTCTTACCACTATTATTACCACTTTCTCCTCTATGAATATTATTACTGTTACTACTGCTTGTAGTATTTGTACTTTTACCTCTCTTGCTACCACTACTTCTATTACTGCGATTACTAAATGCTCTTATTTAGACAAAGATAACATGAAGCAGGCAAAGCTCCATGTTAACACCAGCTGAAATATTGTAAAATGTTACTATGTCACAGTGATGGAAACATACACATACCACACACATCCTCAGTCATCATGGTAGTCCCTTATTATCTTATTTATTTGCTCAGGCACTTCACTTACAAACATTATTAATGGTCTTATCAGTTAATTCCTATGGGGAGGTGTCGTAATAAATCATCATAACTTCTTGCTCCACAGAAAAGCCTTCCTGCCCTGCGCCAGTCTCTGCTCAACAACCAGCAGTCTCTGATAACGCCCGTCGCCAGCACCTCCACCCTTCCCGTGGGCGCCCCCGGCACCATCACCACCACCACCATCAGGCCGCGGCTGCCCGCCAGCCCCACTGTCAGCACCGTCAGACTAAACGCACCCCTCGCAAACACAACCACCCTGGTAAAGATTATCTGGATGTTTCAAATTTACATTTCAGGCTTCTTTCTAGGTATCTATCTTATCAGGCTCTGGAGCTTTACATGGGGAAAAACAATCATATCTGTCAAAATTCTGTGAAAAAAGGAAGTTTTCTCCAATATTAACAACATGTAAAGTACGAAATGAAATGGAGACAAACACAGTATTATTACATACAGCTAACATTTTACCTAATAATAAATAAAATAAGAAGAATAAAAATTAATGAAAGATCTCTGAGAGGTGTGGGTTTCAGAAGTGTAAAAAATAGAACATGCCTGTCAGGTTTGCTCTAAGAAGACAGTTAAAACAGCTGACTGCATTTTAATAAATCTGACATGAAACAAACCAAAACAAACTAAATTCAGTGATGCAACACTGAGTTTTTAGCTGTGTCCCACGATGGCACATGCATAGTAAAGCTTTTAGAGTTTGTTGGGACTGACTGACAGAGAAACTTTTACATGCTGCTGGTCACGGCGAAAAGTAAATTTGAGCAAAGAACTCTGTTGTCACATTTCAAAGTGCATGGGATTCAATCACAAATACGGAGGTGGTTGTTTTTTAGCCAATAAAATATGGTTAAAATTGCAAAAACCAAAACAAGGCACTTTTAAAAAGTATGCACCAAGGTATATTTCAGTCAGTAAAGAAGAAATCTAGGTGCAAAACACTGCAGTAACATTCCACTGCGAAACTGCATGCTCCGTGCTCTGGAAATTAACAGTAGAAAAAAACTTTGACTTCAGGTATTGGTTGAACCCCAGTCATTACCATGATTAAGTGTGCAAAAAAAATATGTTTTTTTTAGTTTTGGTTCCACATCTGCCTCTACTGTGAACGTGGAGACCTGTAGCTCTCCAACATGGTTCCACATTCAGAGCAGAGGTGGATGTGGAACCAAAACCAAATTACTCTCATGCTCAGTTCCTGTTGATGTCCCAACTGTTTGTAACGTCTCTCTTTTCGTCCTTGGTCTCGCTCAGGATGTGAGGAGACCGGGCGTGCAGACAGTCCAGACCCGTATGCCCATGGTCATCACCCAGACAGTCAGACCCCAAGGTACAGTACAGCACCCAACCACACCTGAAGCTAATAGCATTTGCAGTTAAAGCTGCACCGTGGAAAATTTTCGAGGTTGAAGTAAGTGGAGTTTAGACTCTAACTCAACTGACAGAAATGTGGAACGAGCCCATAATTGGATGGTTGAGTCTAGATGGTTCTTATCTGCCTGGCTCGCTGATAGATTACGTGTTTATTTCACCATTTCGTCTATAGACTCCTCACTTCAATACACCTTGGGCAGTTAGTGCACCTTTAATGTAGGGGCAGTTTATTTTGCCTTGACATGGAATCCCAGATGAAAGAATAATCCACGTAGTTTCAGTCACAGCAAAGTGTATGACTTTCAGACACTTTCCTGTGAGTAGCTAAACTTTATGCTGTTGATTTATCTAGTATGTCTATGTTGCAAACTGCGCTGGTATTTTAAGGTTGAAAAAGCATCTGCAAAAACTACTTAGCCAAAATGCTGTTAGTTTTGAGTTCCCAGAAAGTATGTTTGCAGCAGCTTTTTGAAACTGGAGGATTTGTTCCTTTGTTTCTTTTGGCCTGACAAGTTCATCTGCCCCTCCCCACACCCATACACACACAGGTACGCTTGTGAGAGGACCTACAATTATAGCTGGCAAAAGTCCCGCTAATCTAGCAGTCCAGGCTAATCAGAAGAAACTGAGTGATCCTGGGGGCGGGACTTTCAGGTGAAGTATAAAAATGGTTTGCAGAAATACATATTTTGCACACAGACACTTAAAGAAACCCTATGTTTTGCATGTTTTGATTTCAGCTCAAGCTTATAGCCGACAAGACCAGTATTTCTCATTCCGGAGGGTGAAATAACCAATGGGGTCGCAAGATAGTTCTTGGATAGTTTTTAATTTGATTGTAAATGGGTATGGAAGCCATGGAGTAGGCATCACTTTGTGTTAAGGCGTCACAAGCCAAAAAGGTTGAGAACCACCGTCGTGTGTGACCTGCCAATGTCCAGTCAGTCTTGGAGATGTAGTTACACAGTTCAAACATGTGAGGGCAGCATCTGCTCTCAGAAGTTGCGGCTCCCTGAGCTGGCTAGAGAGGAGTTTTCAGGCAATCTGCAGCCTCTACAAAGGTCTAAAAATATTTAAGGCCTTAAAAGAATTGAAATACTTTACAAAAACTTATTAAATACACTTACTAGAGATATTTTGTTTTTTTTTACCACTATGCAATGACAGACTTCAGTGTGTACCCATGTGTGAATGTTTAGAACAGTTTGAATATAAAGCAGGATGGTGTTGCAACAAATAAAGAAAATTTTAAATCAAAAATTATTTTATAAAACTGAAATATTTGCATCCAGTTATGATCAACTATGTGTAATAAGCAAAATAAGGGGCTTCTGTGATAAATCGCTAAACTAATGATTAATGATAATGATAAATTAATTAAACCTAGCACTACAAACTATCCATCAGCCAGAAATTTAGGAAAAACCACCAGGTTAGTTGCTGCACTGACAATTGCTGTGTTATAGAATGGAGATAAATGGTAACCCTGTCCTCTATATGTTGGTTGCATGTCTCTCTTCTGCTTTCTGTAATTCTACATTACGTGTTATTCTCATGTGCCAATATGCAATTTCTCATTAATTGGTCGGCTATAAATTGACTGATATTTTAGGCTACTTTATGATTTATCATTTTAAATCATGTGTCAACTTGGGTAATAATGGGTAATAAAGATCACCTTCCCATTCCCCAGCCTGCTCCCTAAAAACTGCTCTACCTATGCTGCCCCCAGAGATGACGACGACATCAACGATGTGGCGTCCATGGCTGGCGTCAATCTCAATGAGGAGAACGCCCGTATCCTGGCAACCAGCTCAGAGCTCGTTGGCACCAAGATCCGCTCCTGTAAGGACGAAGCATTCCTGCCCACCGGCCTCCTCCACCGCCGCATCCTGGACACTGGTACTGTCTCCTGTTGGAGGGCTTAGATTGAATCATTTGTATCTGTATAATCTGAGAATAGAAGCGGTGTGGAAACTTCCAGTCAGAAAGTGACTTACCTGCTGAGTGCAGTTTGGGCTCCTTTATAACCTGTCCCTCACTGTGGTGGGCTGCTCACCTGCCCACTCTGAATAAGCAGCCAAAACTGGCCATTGGAAATCTACAGTCTATGGCTATGTGCTGTGAATTTCTGTGTTAGTTATTTGTCATTTGTTTGTCACGTAGTCCAAAAATTCATGTAACCTTTTTAGCAAAATACATTTGCAACTTGGTACCAAGGTGATAGGAAGCTTCCAGACCTGTTGTGTTTTCAGTAGAGTAGTATTGAATGATTAATGTATCAATTATTTTCTCAATTAGTTGTTTGATCCATAAAATGGCAGAAAATGCCTATGTGACATCAGCAAATGTTTTGTTTTGCCCCGACCAACAATCCACAACTCAAAGATATTTAGTTTACTGTCAGATAGGACTAAATATTATATTCAAGAAACTGATAACTGAGAACTGAGAGGGGATTTTCTTAAAAATTATTTAAAATGATTAATCGATTATCAAAATAGTTGGCGATTAATTTAATATTTGGCAACTAATCGATTATTTGACTTATTGTTGCAGCTCTAGTTTCCAGTAAGGCGTGACTCTGTGGCTATCACTGTCGCTTTCACTATTGCTCTCTCCACCTACATGTACGACCCATGTATGTTGAACGTAAATTGTATATTGTCACTCTTGTAAAAACAAACAAACAAAAAAAGGAAAACCCTGGAATGCAGCGAGCATCTCAAATTGCTGATATGGAACAGTGTAGGAGTTTAAGCGATGCACTTCAGTCCTTAATTACTGTTGTGGAGCAGCTCAGTGGCCGGCAGTAGAAGTCTGTGGTCATACTGGGCAGCTCCCAGGTTTGAGTGAGTTGAACTATTTGAATGTGGCACAAGGCATCGCTGCTGGAAAAAGGGCATTCTGTGCAGGAATAAAACTTTTGGTTTTGTTGACAGTCATATTGCCTGGACTGAACACTGACCAAAATCATCAGATCCACTTAAGGAGTGAAGGTCTGGACAATGTATGGAATTTTGAAATGAAGAGTATGTGGTCTGGTCTACACAAGGAAATTTAGGGGAACCTTCCAAAACCTTGAATTAAAATTTTGTCTGTGTTCCTTCCTGCTTTCAGCTAAGAAATTGGGCGTGACCGAGGTGCCGGTGGAGGTGGTGAACTACATTTCCCACGCCACCCAGTCCAGGCTGCGCTCCTTGCTGGAGAAGGTTTCAGCCGTCGCTCAGCACCGCACCGACGGGGGCAAGGCAAGTCTGCGAAGATAGAAAACTTAACTAGAAAATGCTGTGAAACAATATGTTTGTTGCAAACCGCTGTACAGACAGCAGAGGATGTCCAGACACAGATAAAGACTGAATGAGCATGAACACAATTTTAAGAAATGAGTTTGGCACGTGTCTGTGTGCATCACCTTTAAATCAGTAGAAAATAATGCCATGCAATGTAATTATGTTTTCAATTAAAATGGATTTCTTTAATTCTAAACATCGATATATTGACTGTAGAAAAACGTTGCTGCCGAGAATTCTTAGCTGGTTCTGTCCCTAAAAGAGGAACTATTTTACAAGCAAGTACTAAGAGGAGCCTTAGCTTCAACAGTAACTGATAATGTAATTTACTCTCCTGCATGCACGTACAAAGGTTGTGATAAAACTTGATGGATTGAAACAATTGTCTACGTGAAGATCCAGATGTTGCGTAGTCTGTATTTTCCTTCAGAGAAACTCTTTCTTACATTGAAAAATCGGAGGAATTTAAAGCCCAGATCTTGAGGACAGGCAGTGGGGAGAGAATGTTGCATTTAAAACACTGCAGTAATATCATTTTTAAATCTCTCTGACCTGTGGGGTTTCTAGTTTTCATGCTGTCTAAGCAGCCGTGATGATGTTAATTACTCATGGAGCCTCGCTGCCCTGAACTGAACTCAGTCTCTCTCTCTCTGCTGTTTCTCTCCCCATGTCTCTGTCTGTCCCCCTCCCTCTCTCTCTGCCTGTTCACTCTCTCTCAACCCTCTGAACTTCTCTCCCTCTTTACCTTTCTTTTCTCTCTTTCTGTATGTCTTATTTTTCCCATTACCTCACTGCCACTCTTAAGCTCTCTGTCATCTATCTTTTTACCTCTTTTCCTCTCCCCTCTCCCTCTGTCTCTCTCTCTCTCTGTCGTCCCTTCATCTCCATCAGGACGAGGAGGTGTACGAACAGTCTTCAGATGTTCGCTCTCAGCTGCGTTTCTTCGAGCAGCTGGAGAGGATGGAGAAGCAGAGGAAGGACGAGCAAGAGAGAGAGATACTGCTGAAGGCTGCCAAGGTACACACACACACACACACACACACACACACACACAATGAAAAGATGCTGTCCTTAGACTTGTAGTACATGCAGTACACACGTGTGTATCTGGAAATGCACATACAAACATTCATTAGTCCTTGAAGCTTTCAGTCATCTGTAAAACATCTGCACTTTAATAAAAGAGGTTTTAGGGATAATAACTGCAAGAATGATAGACATTTTCTTGAACTGGAGACTGAACATATTAAGTGTTTAACTTAAATGATGTATTTCTTCTGGTGTATCAGAGACAGAAGTAAACCACCATTACCTAGAGCCAATTTGCTGCCAAGTAGACCTTTCCCATTTTGACATGAAATAGCAGGTAAACACAGCTGTTACATGACATTAATGCGGCGTCTGTTCCATTTACGTGTAGAAGAGTCTTCCTTAATGTCATTAATAACACCTGTTTACCTGCTGTTTCATGTCAAAAGGAAATGTGAAAAGAGTCTGTTTCTAAAATAAGGAGGAGGAGGAAAAGTACAGTAGGAATAGCATTCAAAACTGAAAAAGTAACTGGTTTCTTTTAAATGAATTGCATTTGAGTAAAACAACTACAAAATTGTGTAAAGGAATAGGTCACCTAAAAATGAACATTTAGTCATTACCCTCATGCCTGATGAAACAGTGTTGAAGTTTGTATGTCAGTATAACATACAACAGGTTAGCTAGCGCTGGTTTAAATGAGCCCTCTCCAAAACAACTGAGGTGAATTTCCACCAAAACGGGAAAAGATATTGATTTTTAAAAAAAGTCAATCGGCTTCCTGAAGTCTAAGATACGAAGTAGTTTTTCGGTTTACACATTGCACTCTTTGGAAGTCTTTAAAAGTCTTTTTAACTTGTTTTGGAGGAGCGTGCCATGAGGCTTTGCAGACTAACTCCCATCATTATATCGGCATACAAACGTCACCAATGTTTGAAGTGACATGAGGGTAAGAGGATAATGGCCTTTTTATTTTTTGTGCACTTTCTTCAAGCAACTTCTTATGAACGCTATCAATCATATGCAATGTAAAGCCAGTCAGAACTGGTGTCGTAGTTAAGAGGTTAAGTAAGATAAATTAAATCCCACCCCACTGCTTTACTCTGAAAAGAAACAGTTTATATGTATCAGAGGACATTTTAACCAGTAAAGGAAAAACTGCACATAAAACTGTAACACTAAACTGGACATCAGCTGTAAAACTGCCCTGTCCTAGTTTTGATTTCAAGTTTATGAGGGTGGCCAAGTGTGAGAGGTACCCAGGGATCAGTCCTTCACTGACACCTAGAGGCAGTTATGCGTAATGCAGAATATATTTCATGGTTTTTCTCCATAATTGTATGGCTTTACTGTTTTTTTCAGAGCCCAAATTCAGTTATGTGAGTGATTTTCTGTGATGGTGGCAGAAAAATGAGGTAGTAGCCATAAATAGACATATAGATGCATAGACACAGACATACAGCGCTTTCATTGATCCCTATTTAATTTCCTTTATTTCTTATTAGTGTATCATGTTTTTCTGGGTTTGTACATTGTTCTCCTCCTTTATTAGTTTGGATACTTTTCTTGCTTATTTCTTTAAATTCATTTCCCCCCTTAATTTCTGTTGTTTTCATTTCACATTTGTTGGTATGTATTTTGTCTGTTATATTTTGATGTCAAAAGAACTAAATCTCAAACATACATCCGCTCAGTTACTACATAGTTTAAAAACTTCATGTACTATTTTAAAGGTGTCCTCTGTACGGGCATCTGGGTGTGTGTGTGTGTGTGGGCACGCACATGCACGGGCCTCTCTAATGATGTCTTCAGAAGGTCACTTCTGTAATTATCTCTGCTTTCATGTGTGTTTTCCCCCTGTGAGACTCTCTCTCACACACTCACGTGCACACACGCACACACACACACACACACACACACACACACACACACACACACAGCTAATTACCTTGATGTGCAACAGAGATGTCACTGAGGAGGTGATTATGTCTGTGCTTGTATTGAAGAGTATTCCCCGACCATATTAAAGCTGTCACAAGTATCAGTGTGACGGTCAGTAGCTGCACTGGAGCAGCTCGACAGAGTGACATTACTGTGCTGAATTACCATAAGCTGTAATTAATTATATATTTATTTTCAAAAGGTGTCTCATTTTGGATGATATTCTTCAAATATGTATCACAAGAACACGATTTGCTTTGCTTTGTTTACTCTTTAATTCTGTGTACAGCTCTCACCTGCTTGTGGATCTCTACTGTCTCTTTAAACCTCTCTCTAAATCTGAAATCATATTCAGTCACCCTTTTCCTGTGCAGTATGGACTATTTTCAGCTTCCAAGCTTCCTTCAATAATTGCTCAAGTAATATAGCATGAAGGGCAAATAAAAGCCATCAGAGGGGTCATGTTGGACCATTCTGCTGCTGCACAGGGTTGCACATACACATTGTTTTGCTTTACAGGTGTTGAAATGAACGGGTGGTAAACGTCCATGTCAGCAGATCTGTTCTTTATTTTTCAGAGTCGTGCCAGACAGGAGGATCCTGAACAGGCTCGACTGAAGCAGAAGGCGAAAGAGGTAAGAAATCTTCTGTGTATGTGGTATAATTTAGTCTTCTATGTAGGGTCGAACAACGCACAGGATTTAAACACTTGCTCTTAAATAGACCTGCCTGCTTTCCCTCAACATACCTTGTTTACGTCTACTTACGTTAGTGATTTCCTAATTTTCCCAGAATGCATCCTAAGCTCCTCTGAGTTGGGCATGCAGGTGGAAAGGGCAATATCACCGTACAAGCAACATAGTCCCTTTCCCAATATCATAAACAGAGCCGAACCTACCACCTTGTTTGGAATCATTTCTCTCTTGCTGGACTCCTTAGAAACTCGCCACAGGGGCCACAGGCGGGCCCCGAGGACAGCAGAGGTCAGCGGTCGTTACCCATTAGTCTCCCCGCTCAGGCCTAAAGGGAGAAGAGAATGAGAGCCAAGTGGAGACATGTCAGTGCAGTCTGGTCTGATGGGCTCACACACCAGTTAGAGCAGCGTCGCAGATTTAAAGTCACATCGGCTTTTGTTGAATTGACCTTCTAGTGTCCAGGTTCCCAGAAGTCATGCAGTTTCTGAGAAGTCGGTTGCATGCAGGGAAAATCAGAGAATCGAATGAATTATTGGGTAAAGTCATGGACCAGCACCGGATTTTGTCAGCCTCAGTCTTAGAAGATCATTAACTTGTTAGTCACCAAACGTCTTATTTATTTTCATTTCATTGTGTCATTGTCTTGAAAATCTGAAAATTTGAAAATGATTGCACACTATCTCTTTTTCCAAACAGAGTAATAACCTTTAATAAGACCTCTGAATCTGAAGTGTGTGTAAGTTCTGATCTAGGGAAAAAAATGTCATGTTAGCATTTATAAAGGCTATATAAATTCAAGATTTTAGAAATGGAAAGTTATACAAAAAAATCAGAGAATTTTACATTTGACATATAATGGAGTGTCACTGCATCATTAAGGTCTGTAGGTTTGGTAGTATCAGTCCATGGATGAGACAGTGCACTGCAGTCTCATCCATAATTCTATAAGAAGGCAAGTGTCTAGGCGCTACAAGGCCACTTTCATCTGCTTTAGCATGTTTTGGATTTAGAGAAGAGACTGGTGCCAGACGACAGTTGGGTAACTGCCAAAGAGGTTAAAAGCAGACAAACCCGCTCTCCGTGGTTATGCTGAATTTAGCAACATTTGGACAATGGCTGCTGTTAATTTAACACTGTTTCTTACAATCTAATATATGCTGGTGTAGTGTACTGTAAATTTAGAGATGGTATAGTCTGGATTTTGCCTCCAGTGGCCTTGTTTTAAGGCTGCACAGTGGAACAGGCCCTGTCAGTTTGATGTAACCTGCTTCTGCTTTCATCAGACGGAGACAGGAGCCTGAGGCAGCGCACTGCTGGCCTCACCAGTGCAGGATTTTAGCTCTGATACAGTGTTCGAGGAAAGGAAATGACCTTCCTATCCGGTGATAACGATTGTGGTAGCACTGCTGTTCAAAATGCCTTGTCTTACAACTCCTGCCTCCAGACCAGATTGCATACCAGGGTTGAAAAACACATGTGTGTGGACGTATTCTAGTATTTTGTTTGACAACAGAGGAGCATTGCTTAAAGAAAATGTGCAAGCTTAAAGCAAAAAAACATCCAAGAGTGTAGTGCTTCAGATTTAAAAATTAACAGGTTGAATTTACAGAATTGACGCAAGTGTACAAAGTGTCTAAAAATGTAAAATGTAAGCACATAGTCTGCCTGTATGTGTCCAACATTTTGGTGGTCAATATTATCATTGTTGTTAAAGCAACCACAAATGGACTGAATACAGATTTGGTTGCAAATGTTGAACATGAAGTGTGTTTCATGGTCGAAAAAATGCAATCACTTAACGGGTAAATTGAATATTCAGAATATTATGGACACTTTAGGTACACCAGTGAGGTGAATTCACGTGAAAGACATTATCCCTTAATAATTTCCTTTGTTAAATCTCTAGCAAGCACAAATAAGCATATGCAGATAAGAAAAGCAGATGAGTTAGAAAAGTATTTTTAGACTTTGAGACAGTTGAGATGTGGATTGTGGGGGAAAACAAGGCTGCCAAACACCATCAGGAAGATTCCATGTTATTGTGCTTTCAGTGTATGTCGCTACATTGCTGATATTATCAGTCTGATAAATCTGTCAAGGCCTGCTGTCACTCACAGTCGCCCGGTCGCCCCCTGACACACACACACACACACACACACACAGTGGGGGCACAGTGCACAGAAGGCACATATTCCCAGTCCCCAGTTGCACATGTATCTGGACATAAACCCACACACACCCACACACCCTAACCAGCTTCAGGCAGGTGACCTCACCTCCCCCTCGGCTGCCAGTCAGATCAAATGTCACTGTACCATGTCCCTTTATGTGTACGTGTTTGTGTCTATGAGTGCGTCGTGCTCCGTCTGTGTCTGTGTGTGTGTGTGTGTGTGTGTGTGTGTGTGTGTGTGTGTGTGTGTGTACACCATGTGCAACACTTCCCTTCCAATTAGCATTACAGTGTCTTAATGAGAATGTAAATGTTGCCTTGAATTATGTCCTCTGTCTGTTAAGCTCCTCATCGCTCCTCAGCCTCCCAGTCAATTTAAGGCTGTCAGTGTGCAGCATGTTCTTAGCAGAGCTGTGTGTACACTGATACACAGCTCAAAAGGTAAAGTGTTACCGTAAGGTGGAGGGTGAGGTGTCGAGCGGGGTCGGAGGTTGATTCTTTTGGGCATCAAGATGAGTCTTGTGGAGCTGGAAGGGTTTTGTTCAACCAGACCTCCATGCCCACTTGATAACCCCAAATAGAGACTGATAGATGCAGTCCCAGTGCAGATAGTTTTGATCCTTAAGCTAGTGGTTCGCAATATCATAGCCATCAGTGGTCATATTTTCCTCAGAGTGAGCAGGCAAGACTTGTTGATTTTGTGTCAGGAAAGATGGACAAAGTCAGTGAAGATGCCCATCCTTGATGAGTTTTTTTTGAAGGCGTACTCGTAAAAACCTGGTCAGATGTTTGATATTTGAGAATGAATCTCTTTTTATGGCAGTAATCAGTGTAGGAATATTTTTTTATTTCAGTGCCGTAGTTGTTATTGATTTATTTGACAAAAATAAATGTGCTTTTGTCTCCGCTCTTTCCCACAGATGCAGCAGCAGGAACAGGCTCAGATCCGGCAGCGAGACGCCAACCTCACGGCACTCGCCGCCATTGGGCCCCGTAAGAAGCGCAAGCTGGACTCGCCAGGTGCCTCCACAGCCGGCACAGAGGTAAGGCCCTAGAAAAAAACACCAGCTGTGCAGCGCGTAACGACTGGGTCCGAAAACTTGTACATCAACCGCCCACCACAGGAGGGTACATCTCAGAACAGAGCGTCCTCACAGGACAGCGGCTACCTGGGATTTTCTTAAAATGGGTCTTCATGATGCTTCAAGAAATCTTTTTAAAACCTCATGCTGAATGGAATATCTAAAGGCTGTAGGCGTAAAGGAACTGAAGGAATATTTTGCCAAAAAATTATTCATTTTCTGTCATTCTCCCCAAGTTGTCTTCAGTGTCTGACTAAAAAGGTTTTTATCACATTCCTCACAGAGAAGTTCCAAAAACTGTAACCGTTTCTGTTAGACAGCAGCAAAAATCTTACTCAAATTCTCAAACCCTTCATGCAGTGTAATCCAAGTCTTGACTCTCCATTCACATCTTAAGTCCACTCCAAACAATGTATCTTCACTTAAATATTGACAAATAAAACACGTCCAGAAAATGCTCACATCTTTGCTCACCTGTTTGCGTCTGGTAGGCCTGGGCAATATATTGATATTATATCAGTATCATGCTATAAGACTAGATCTCACCCGGGATTTTAAACATCATAACATTGTGATTTGGCCTAAGTGATGTCTTTTCCGGGTGTTGAAAGCTGTGTCACAGTAAAGGGATACAATTTTCTGAACATAATAGATTTTTTTAGCTATTTTATTATTTGCCTCTACCTGTGTGGTCATCATATCCACATCACTAGTGATTGTGTAACACTTTACAATAAGAGTACAACAATTAAGGTTAGTTAATGCCGTAATAAACATTAAGTTACAGGTAATGAACATTAAGTAACAGTTAACTAACCGTTAACTAATGTGTCTAAGAATCATTTACTAATGCTGTTCATGCTAAGGTATTAATTTATATGTTATTTAAGGGTTATTGTAGATATTATTAACATTAGTAAATGCCATAATAATCATTAACTAAAAGTTAATTAACCATTACGGCATTAACTAACGTTAACTAACATTAATTGTTGTACTGTTATTGTAAAGTGTTACCGAAATTTCCAAGTGTCATAACATACAGTAATGACTGAAAGTAACAAATAAGGTATAGTCATAAGGCAGTATGTCGGTGACATTTTAAACCCCTAACCCTAATCTCAGTTTTTCAAGTTGTAAATTGTGAAGTACTTCCTTGACCCAGCAGTCATGCATTGGGGGGCAGGTGAGCCTCCAACTAAGCAAAATCAGTCACCGAGCCAGTAGGGTTGTAAAAGCAAGGGCCCGTTTCACCGCAACAGAAAGGTTAGTATTGAGATGGGTGCCAAAAATGGCTAATAAAGGCTTGGATGGAATGGTGTAGCCATAGGCTCTGCTTAATGTGCCAAAGACGTTCTCCCAGAGAGACGCCAATTTGGGGCCAGACCAAATCATGTGAGAGTGATTGGCTGGGGAAAGTCTGCACCTATTGCAGGTATTGGTAACAGTGAAATTGATTCTGGCTAGCTTTGCATTTGTACAGTGGACTTTATGGAGGACTTTGCACTGGATTAGGCATTAGGGCACTGGTGGTCGACTCAGGCTGTTAGGGTTACCATGCGTTTAAAAAATGCTGATATTTTTGCCTTTTTTTCAGGCAGCTGGAGCCGACGTGACATCAATTATTTATTTCACTTACGGGGGTACAAGTGTTGATTCTCATCTGTTCTCCTCCTCTCTCTGTCTGCTTGTGGATGGGTGCGGGTATAGAAACATGACATTAAATTATTTCTGTTGTGATTTTATTTATTTATTTATTTTTTTAACTTTATTTTTCTTTTTTTATTAGTAGAAACAGTACAAACAGTACAAAAGTTCCTTGACAACATAAAAAATTATATATGGGTGCATCAGACATGACAAGAACACAGAACAAAACCCTGTTAAAAAAAAAACAAAAAAAACAATAGGGTCTAGAAGGTTGAGTACACTGAATCATAGCAAAATAATAAATAAACAAATACATAGGCAGATAGACACTTAGGACAATCCAGCATAATGTAAGATTCTCTTCATTTAGAGAGATATCTTGCTATAGGTAGCCACCTTTTCCCAAAGACATCAGACCTTAGTTGTAATTGAGCAGTTAAAGCCTCCATTACATACACCTCCCTCAACTTCTCTTTCCACTGTGCCACTGTAGGTGGCTGTGGATTCAGCCATTTTATTGTTATCATTTTCCTAGC
>OMLB01062252.1:32203-63949 GCA_900302555.1 Myripristis jacobus
CATTTATTTATTCCTTCATTTATTTCTACATTTATTTATTTATTTCTACGTTTATTTATTTATTCCTACATTTATTTCTGTATTTCTACATTTCCACATTTATTTATTTCTGTATTTCTGTGTCGTATGTTAAGTTTATTTTCATCACAATGGGACTATGATCTGACAGAGTTATAGGTTCTATCTTGCATTCTGTCACTCTGTGCACATCAGCCTTTGAAACAAGAAACATGTCTAATCCAGAGTAACTTCCATGAACTTGGGACCTATATGTATAGTCTTTGTCTCTGGGGTGATGATATCGCCATATATCAGTCAAACCCAGTCCATCCATCATTCCCAGAACAGTAGTTGTTTTTCTAGTTCTAGGTCCCTTTACAGGAGGTAATCGGTCCGTGTTTGAGTTTAGTACACAATTATAGTCCCCCCCCAACCACTATGATTCCTTTCCCCTCATCTGCCAGTTTGGAGGCTATTCTCTTGAAAAAGAGGGGACAATCTTCATTTGGTGCATACAAGTTCAAAAATGTAAATCTGTTTTCACCAATCATACCTATCACCATGATATATCTACCTTCCTTGTCTTTTAACACTTTCTCACAGTTAAAGAAAACATTCCTTCTAAATAAAATAGCAACACCTCTTTTCCTCCCTCCTTCATGAGATGCACTATACTATTGTTCCACCCAGTCTCTCTTTAATTTTAGATGCTCTGCTTCGGAGAGATGCGTTTCCTGTAACATTGCAGCAGAACAGTGTAGAGCTTTAAGTTGGTTAAGAATTTTTTTCCTTTTGATTGGATTTCCCAGACCCTTTATGTTATAACTAACTACAGTTAAATCGTTCATATTACACTTATTTTAATCCTTACTGTCGTGATGTTTTGTAGTCAACCTATACATGTCAAGTGCACCATCATCTGTTGTAGAAGACCTATTAGTTGTCAAGGATGTAAGACAAAACAAAACAAAAATTATATACATTTCCCAGCAAAGAACATTAGAACTCAAACACAACAACCTGGCTTCCAAGTCTTCAACTGGCCTATCTCCAGTAGTGGCCATTCCCCGAGTAGGATTGGGCAGAGGGTAGCGGGAGCCCTCCGGGATAGTGTCACATCGTGCGGCAGACCCTTCCTGACCGAAACGACCAACTAATACGCTGTTGTTACATTCTGGACTCAGCAAAGTGTAGAAATAAAAAAATGAATAAGTAAATAAATAAATATATATATATATACATATATACATACATATACACATATATATATATACATATACATACATACATATATATACACATATACACATACATATATACATACATACACACACATATATAAAAGAGGTATAAACTTAAAACAGTGTTTCAAAAAAAAAAAGAAAAAAAAAGAAGAAAACGAATACTTATATTTAAAACATATAGCCCAACACACCATTATAATTAAAGGTAATAAGACCAATTAACTATAACCATTTACCATTAACTTAATTGCAGCTGCTCAGCTGTCTAGTAAATATGGAGAAACCTTACTTTTTGCCCAGTATTTCTCTTCTCTTCAATGAAAAAAGAACCTGCAGTCGTCCTCTGTAAACATGTTAACATTCCGTCCTCCTTGGTTGGTAGCCCGTCTCTCCTATCTATGTCTGGCCAGCTCCCGCTCTACCTTATCCCTCTCGTCAACTCGGATCTGGATGTTAAGGTCTTTAAGCTCCTGCGCTGTGTCCATCACCGTCTGGAAAGTTTTTTCCTCTGATCCCACCATCATCCTCAGTCGGCTGGGTACATGCACTTCGCTTTCGCATTTTTCTCCTTGAGCTGTTTCACAACATATCTGACCTGAGCGCGCTTCTTCTGTAGCTCCAGCGAGTAGTCATTATCAAAGTAGATCTGTTTCTCACCCATTTTCACTATGCGCTGTCTCCAGGCATGCTGTAGGATCTGTTCCTTCACTGTGAAGTCCGCGAATTTAATCACGATGGATCGAGGCGGATCATTTTCTTTCAGTTTTGGCATGAGTGCTCTATGCGCCCGGTCAATCCTGATGTCGCCTTCGGTTAACGGCAGATTAGTCAGCACCGTCGGAAGTAGCTTTTTAATGAAGGCGACCATGTCTCTCCCCTCGCTTCCTTCAGGAACCTGATACAGCCTGAGGTTTTGCCTTCTGTGTCTATTCTCAAGATCCTCACACCGTTCAAATAATTCTGCCTCGCGTTGCAGTAGGAAGGCGATAGCTTTTCCGTGGGCTGTGTTGGTTTCCTCAGTGGTTGTTATGCGCTCCTCCGCGTCAACGACCCTCTGTTCCAGCTTTGTTAGTTGTGCACTCAAACCTCCAACTGATGTTTCAAGCCGTGTGAATGATTCCTTGGTTTGGCCTTCAAATTCCTTTACATC
Source organism: Myripristis jacobus (assembly GCA_900302555.1). Classification (NCBI taxonomy): domain Eukaryota; kingdom Metazoa; phylum Chordata; class Actinopteri; order Holocentriformes; family Holocentridae; genus Myripristis; species Myripristis jacobus. The sequence continues at coordinate 34,598 of OMLB01062252.1, forward strand.
CCTCCTCATCTGTAGAATGTCCCCCCGTATTTCTCGGTTCGACTGGGCGATAGCTTGTCGCATCCCCTCCAGGTTGTTAGTGGCAGTGTCAGTTGCATTGCTAGCGCTAGCTTCGTCGAGGTCAGTAGACTTGATAGCATCAGCCGACTCCGGTGATTTTTCATCCCCTTCTCTGTTTCTAAACTGATATCTAGGGAGCCTGTCGGCAGCGCTCGTTTTTGTGGTGTCGTTGGGCATGTTTTTGCTGAGTGTTGTTCAAATATCGTTTCGGTAAGTTGGCTAATCAGCAGAGCTCAAATTTATGCATCCTACATGAACATGGTGCCGCCGGAAGTCCTCGAGCTTTTTTCTTTTTAAAAAAAAATTTGAATGTTTATTTTTATTGTCATGACTGTGGCTCTTGATATTATTATTTCTTACATATGATGTGCTGATCCTGTTCATGTTTTTTGTTTTATCTGTTAGTTTTGGGATGGGAGAGGGAGTTTTTTGTTTGTTTGTTTGTTTGTTTGTTTGTTTTCTATTATCTGTTTGTCCTGTGTTCTTATCATTCATTCATTCTGAAAAGCAGTAAACATTCTGAAAAGCAATAAACATACATTAAAACAAAAAACAACTTGTTATAACCCTGACAGTTTTTGTTTGTAGTTAGCTCTTACATCAGGCAAGATTATTACTGAAAGCTGAGATTCTGGGTTTTTCCAGATTTTTCCAGGTTCTGTATCAGGATAGCAGGCAAATAGATAATTTCATCTCATGGTAAAAAAGTTTTGTCAGTCTTTGTCAATCTCATGCCAAGTAAGCCTTGAAACATTGCAAATTTGTAATCCGATCTCAGCCAGTTTCATAAATTACACTGTTCAGTTATATGCAATGTTGCCATCATCATGTTGCCCTCATCATTTTCATAATTTTCATTTCATCAATGTAATTTCCTGTGAAGGATTAATAAAGTACTCATCATCATCATTTTACTCCATTACACACACAATCTTAGTCCACATTCAAAGACTTAACAAACAATATGGGCTGAAAACACAAGCAGTATTTCAAGACTTTCTGTCACTTGTTTTTTGTTATTCATTTTGTTATGTTAGTGTCCATTTCCAATGTAACAGGACATAAAAATATGCATTATCATATTTGTGTAAAATCCTGTATTACTCTACCTTGTCCATTGACATGTTATTTGGCCTCTGGTAGTGGAAGAGGGAATTGCACTCAGGAACTGTAGGGGTGCATTTTGTTTTTGTTTTTTTATCTTACATGGTGGGACAAGGTATACTAGAAAAAAAGTTAAGCCCCTCTGAAAGAGGACAGATAAATATAGATAAATGCTTTTCTTCAATTACATAAGTGAAAAAAAAATTCACCTCACTGGGTCTTCGTCTGTTGAATAAACCAATAGATGAGCTATAAATGATAGATGGTAAAATAGTTACTGAGTACATTGTATAAAAAATAACATCAAATTAACAACTAACATTACATATTCATCATGAGATCGCATTATCCAACATCAACAGTTGTTTCCTGAATATTAAACCATAGGTAAGGTCTGTAATCTGTGTCTTCATTCAAAGCCTAATCAAAATATCAAATCTGAACATCACACACCGCCCTAAAGCAGAGCTGATGAGATGGGAACCACTTTGTATTTTTTATCATGCCTGACTAAATAAAGGTTTTACCTGCTTTTATTTCTGTGTATCTTTCTGTAAGAGAAAGTAAGTCCACCTCAGTGGCAGGAGGCTAACAGTTAGCCTCTGGAAACAGAGGCTAACTAACATCCAGCCAGTATCCAGCACTCAGTAACAATGAGAGGAAGATAGCACTACTACTGTCATACAGAACAGTTAGGGGGGATAACATAAAATTTTTCAAAATTGGTGAACTATATCTTTAAGCTCTAAAGTGAGCTACTATAAAAATGGACAGCTTTATCCACAAGGTTTCAATCAGCTCATCATAGCTGGATAAATCCACAGCCAAACCAGATGTCAGTGCCCACTGTCTGCTGTGTGTGCACAATATATGAAGATGTCACACTGTAAATGCTCAGTGCCGAGCATCTCCTTACTCGGGTATGCTTTAGTGAGAACACTCTAGCTGGCAATTGGTGTGTTTCTTGACACTAAGACACACAATAACACTCAACATGGGACAAGCACCAGTGGAGAAATCACAGATGCAGTTTAAACTAATCTAGCAAAAGTCAGGAAACTCCACGAGGTGATTTCACTGATAATCCCACCTCCAAGCAGAGAGAAGGGACTAATCAGTGAAATAAATCACCTGGTGGAGTTTTCAGTTGGAATGAAAATCTGCAGCCTCTCGGCCCTCCATGGCACCAGTTTGACACCCCTGAATTAAGAGATTATATTTTTAACCCTTGTTATCAATGCTCAAATACATTTTAGCTATGACTAGATGTGCATATGGTGGGTAGGAGTGGGGTACTGTTTTAATATGTGAAGCACTTTGTGTTACATGTATTTGTATGAAAAGTGTTATATAAATAAAGTCTGATTGATTGATTGACTGATTAATTAGGATTGCCTGATTGTGTGTATTTTACTGTTTCCTAGTCCAGTACCATCATTACAGTATTTATTGCCTAGATTTCTGCACAACCAAACATTTCCACACACAATTCATTTAGAGATGATTATATGTTTTTTTTATGGTATTAAATGGTTAAAAAAAAATGTCCTTAGACTTTTGACCAGACAGTCTGGTCAAAAGTCTAGGGTGTACACAGTCTATATGAAATATGAAAAAGGTATCATTTACTTGGCCATGGTTCGTTCTTCTAAAAAAATAACTACTAGTTTTTTCAATATTCTCCATCATGCAATTTCAAACCTTTATAATTAAACAAGATGTTTGAAAATTGGTACAAGACCAAGACACCTACTGCCAAGTTCATTAGGGAAGGTGTGTGTCAGTAATAAGGCCCGTTTCCACCGAATACGTTCCTGGTAGTATTTGGGGGACAGGAACTACAGGAACGTCCTCTCGCTCGGCCCTCTCAACTGCTGTGTCTCCACTGAGAGGAAGGTTCCTGTAAAGTTACCGGGCTCTGGATGTGACGTAATCGTTGCGCGTTTAACCGGGGTGTCAAAATGCATAAAAAAGCGTGTTGTTAGCATTAGCTAACGTTAGCTAGCACGTTTAGTGTTAGCTTGGTAGTGTTGGTTGTGTTGCCAGGGACGCTAGCATTAGCTAATGTTAGCTAACGTTAGCTAATGCAGGCTATTTTGTTGCTTTCTGTTGACACCACATCCTGCCGTGAGTAAATCCAATCAGCACCAAGTAAACCCCAAGAATATTTAGCCTCAGGTTTTGGACGGGCACAAACACACACAGATAGATGCAACCCATAATGGGTCCCTAATCTGCCGGTGTTCTGTCGATTTTTGCTGCTTTGTCGAAATTTGCTACCGCCGCATAAACCGACATGTTAATCTATCGATATCAGCATTAAGTGGGCAAAGTTATCTTCTCTCGCGTGTCTAGGTATAAAAAAAGTGTGATGAAATTTAGACAGACCATTTTAATATTTGTAATCAATATTTCAGGGGTAGCATAGTTCGATAGTACAGTAACAGCCTATCAAATAATGCTACCGCTACAATATGCATCGGCTTTGCGCATGCACAGAATCGCAAGGTAGCATTTCTTGACAAGAGGCAGAAATTGACAGAACACTGGCTCAGCTGACTCCACCTCTGGGGATGGAATACATTTTTATTATAAATAGGGGGTTAACATTTTGATATATATTAAAATAATATACCTGCTGAAAGAAAAAATGTATGTCATTTACTTCTCATTTGATCAAATTACTGAGCAATTAGTTTGCTGTAGACTGTTTTAACTGTTACTGACACTGCAGCTGAGCGCTTAAGGAGAGGATGAGGATGAGGAGTAGCACGGTGCTGGACAGATAGATGCTGGTGGGCCATTTTTTTTTTCCAAGGATGACAACAGTGAGGGAATTTTCATGACATTTCCTTTTTTTGATAAATTTCCACTTTGCTATACTTTTACCAAGACTGGAAATATTCCATAAGAAGCATATAAATAATGTTCATTATTAATGTTCATTACAAAGGAACCAGTGCTCAGAAATTCTGCTAAAATCATTCCAAAGAATGACAGACAAAACTCAATAATTGACACTGACAGAACATAAAGTGCTATAATAAACAGGTACTTGATGTTTCTTTGTTGATTACCTAAATAGCATTTTAAATAAAACATTACCCCACCCCCACTTATACATCCAGTATTCCTATTACGTGACAATGGAAAAATATGCAAGTCACCATAAAATCTAACTGATTGATCTGAAATTGGAAAGAAATATTAATTCTTGGTGTTTTAATGGCTTTATATTATTTCTAAGTACAGATTTTTGTTATTTATAACCAATGCGTTACAAAGTGTGAACAGGACATTGAAAGCATATCATCATGTCAATTTCATCTTTACCCGGCAGTGCCCATTACATTAGGAACACTCATCAAATATGAAGCAAAAAAAAATATGTTAATCATTCATTTAGAGACGTTAAACATTGGCTGAGGTCAAATTAACCCCAAACATAATAGGAGGGTTAAAAGAGTGAAGCATGTATTTTTGTTGATACATTATTCAGTAGTTTATTTAGAATCAAATAACTTGACAAAGGTGTCCCATTTCTCAACAGACAAGGTTATGATCCCTCATTAAATACTGTACAATCTCCATTTGTCACCATGGATTGTCAACACTTACTGTCAAATATTACATTTTTCACTTGGGGTTCTCTGGTCCTGTTAATTGTGATTGTTAGTGCAATTTACTCCATGAAAATATATACAATTAGAGTTTTAAAGAAACTCAAATATGCACTTACTCACTTAAATGTACAATTCTGTTGTAAAACTAAAATTCGTATAGGATAAACCCACTGGGGTATTGTATATGTAATGAAATCCACCTGTATACACACCATCAAATACATGTGTTTAAACTTTAAACTTTAAACAACTTTAATGGGGCACTCTAAGAAAAAAAACTGAATTCAGGTGCAATGCCATATGTCATAACACCATAAGCATTCAACAATTTCAACTTAGGATTTGATGACTTTGTTTTGACAGTGTTGTGTTCCCACAGAGAGGTGCTGCTGGTAAATTATGCTTTAAGTTACTTGTTTTATAACATGCTTAGTGAACTGCAGATTGAAGACTTGAAAAGGTTCTGATTAACTGAAGACAAAGAAATCTTTCCAGCAGAATCACAGAAATCAGTTATGGGCATAACTGTACTTTAAAAATAATAAGTTATATTTGCACCACCACTCAAAACAGCAACAAAAAAATCAGTACAAGTACATATAAAGATGTCATTCGTCACCATACAAATGTTTTTTTCCCCCAAATTATTTTGCAAACTTGAATATTGTAAAAAGTTCAGGACAATAAAACAGTTCCAGGAAATAAAAACATGAAGCACAGTGTAGCTTCCACTGGGACTGGTATGACTAATAACCAGCTATACAGCAGCTGGAAAGTTTCAAGCCTTCAGTTCTTCTTCATGGAGTCAAGAAGGCGCAGGAGGTGCAGGAAGAGGTTGACAATGTCAAGGTAGAGGTTAATGGAAGCCAGGACATGCTCCTCAGGGGAGAGCTGGTGCATCAACAGGTGGGTGTCGTAAATGATGAAGCCGCAGAACACCAGAGCACCGGCTCCAGCAAAAACCAACTCCGTGGTGTCGCTCTTTAAAAAGAGCTGCAAAAACAAGGACCACTTATAAAAGGACATGTGGCTGAGTGACAACAATACTTAGTGAGTTCAAGAATGATCTACTGTTATCAGTTATCATTCCCCAGTAAGTTGTCCCACCTAATTTAATACTAATTTTAATGAATTTTTTAATCTCTGAATCTGGGAGGCTGGGAACATGCTGTCCAAACTACCACTGAGCAACCCAAGAACCTGATGGTGGACACCATAATTTAATAAAACACTCAAATGTCTCTTTACTACATAAAATCATTCACAGTGCTACTGCTCCCCCTCTGAAAAAGTTCGTAATACTCTGCTCCGAAAAAACAGTGCAAGCAACTCGATGCGTTACGAGGGATGAGTGTAGCAGTAGATTCCTCAAAGTAGCCACCCTTTGCTTTGTTGACAGCGCTGCAAACCCTTGGCCTTCTCTCAATGAGCTTCATGATGGAGTCACCTGAAATGGTTTTCACTTCACAGATGTGCCTTGTCAGGGTTCATGTGTGGAATTTCTTGCCTTTTTAATGGGGTTGGAACCATAAGTTGTGTTGTGCAGAAGTCAGGTTGGTACACAGCTGACAGCCCTATTTGACAACTGTTAGAATTCATATTATGGCAAGAACCAATCAGCTAGGTAAAGAGAAACGACAGTCCATCATTACTTTAAGAACTGAAGGTCAGTCAGTCCGGAAAATTGCAAAAACTTTGAATGTGTCCCGAAGTGCAGTCGCAAACGCAAAAAAGTGCTACGACGAAACTGGCTCACATGAGCACCGCCCCAGGAAAGGAAGACAAGAGTCACCTCTGCTGCTGAGGATAAGTTCATCCACCAGCCTCAGAAATTTCAAGTTAACAGCACCTCAGATTAGAGCCCAGATAAATGCCACACAGTTCTAGTGGCAGACACAACTCTACATCAACTGTGCAGAGGAGACTGCGCGAATCAGGCCTTTATGGTCAAATAGCTGCTAGGAAACTACTACTAAGGAAAAGCAACAAGCAGAAGAGATTTGTTTGGGCTAAGAAACACAAGGAATGGACATTAGACCAGTGAAAATCTGTGCTTTGGTCTGATGAGTCCAAATTTGAGATCTTTGGTTCAACCTGTCGTGTCTTTGTGCGATGCAAATAAGGTCTCTACATGCATGGTTCCCACCGTGAAGCATGGAGGAGGAGGTGTGATGGTGTGGGGGTGATTTGCTTTGGTGACACTGTTGGGGATTTATTCAAAATTGAAGGCACACTGAACCAGCATGGCTACCACAGCATCCTGCAGAGACATGCCATCCCATCCAGTTTGTGGTTAGTTGGACCATCATTTATTTTTCAACAGGACAATGACCCCAAATACACCTCCACAGTGTGTAAGGGTTATTTGACCAAGAAGGAGAGTGATGGAGTGCTGCGCTAGATGACCTGGCCTCCACAGTCACCTGACCTAAACCCAATCCAGATGGTTTGGGATGAGATGGACTGCAGAGTGAAGGCAAAAGGGCCAACAAGTGGCTCAGCATCTCTGGGAACTCCTTCAAGACTCTTGGAAAACCATTTCAGGTGACTACCTCATGAAGCTCATCGAGAGAATGCCAAGAGTGTACAAAGCAGTAATCAAAGCAAAGGGTGGCTATTTTGAAAAATCTCAAATATAAAACATGTTTTGATTATTTCACACTTTTTTGTTTACTACATGATTCCATATGTGTTCATTCATAGTTTTGATGCCTTCAGTGAGAATCTCCAATGTAAATAGTCATGAGAATAAAGAAAAAACATTAAATGAGAAGGTGTGTCCAAACTTTTGACTGGTAGTGTATATGTATATACTGTCTCTCTCTCTCTTATTAAAAATAAAAAAGTTATGTTGAGTGAGTAAGAAAACTATGGCATTTTACTTAGTACTTCATAATTGCCTACTGCATGTATTGTATTCATTGATGCACTAAATAGTTTGTTTACTATTGTGATCAAAAACATTGATCTGAAGCTCAATTCTGAGGCCCACCCATTTCTGCTCAAACCACACCCACTTCCAGTTTAAGCCACACCCATTTCTGGTTTAAGCCCCTCCTGCTCTGAGTACAGATACGGATAATGTAGATGGTTGAACAGATACAGAGTAGTGTACTCGCTCATCTCTACTACAAAAGTCATTCAGAAATGTGATCAGACATTCTCAGCCACTGTTCTCCAAGCGTTGGTGACCTCTGATATGGCCACCACAATGTACGTTCCATTACCCAGAGGCCCTCTGTTCATTGTGAAACCTCACAAACATCGTGAGCCTCGTGCATTCAAAGATGCCTGACTTGAGTTCATAATTCAAAGGCAGTGGTTTTGTGTGCAGTATGTGCTTTTTCAGTGTGTCTGTATGTGTTACTGTGTTTTACATGTGTCACCAGGATTGTTTGTTCATGCATGAGTAATGCAGATGTGGGCTCTCGTTGACATCTCATTAATTGATAGCGTCTGCCTGGCTGGATACCCACAACCTTGTTGGCGCTGCATGTGCTTTATCGGTAAAGACAAGACTACTTAAACAAAGAAATGCACACACACATGCAAGCCCACACAAAGCCTAATTCAAATGCCTATATGCACATGCACATATGCCTACTAACATAGTGTTCCTGTGGGTCAGTTACTTACTGCTGATGAATTGTTCCCTCTACAGTGCTGCTTTCTGCTTATGGCACAGCAAAAAGTACAAGATGTATTTATCCTATTATCTTGAGTTGGCAAGTAGATCAGGCTGCTGAATGATTTACTGTCTCGGCGTTAGAGCGAACCATTTACTCCAGGTTGCTCTCACCGGGCCGAACAATACCGGTTAGCGGATGAGATATGAGAAGGTGGAAGTATTTATTCTAAAAAATGGATCTCTATATCACAGTTGGATTTGGATCTTCACCGTGCCTGAAATACAACAGGGTCGTACACCCTCAGGTTCATACATGCAGAGAGAGAGCAACAGATTATTTGAATGCAAATGGGTCGAGCGAGAGAGCCTCCAGTATGTAATGCACTGTGGAAAACAGTGTGCATGAGGCCAAGAGAGGAGCAAATCAGAATCATTAATGGTGAGGGAGTAATACTTTAGGAAATGTTTTTATTAAGGTTCATATGCTAAAATTTGATGTTACAGCTGTGTGATCTGCTGCTTGGGGTTGGCCAGGGGCACATTTGTTTGCATCTTAATCAGCCTAATTTCATATAGCTACACTTCTGACAATGGGTGGATGTGTGGAGAAATTAAAAATACAGTTGAATGTGCTTTGGGATGTTTGAAACCAGCCAAATTTTGCGATGGCAGAGCAGTGGTGAGGTGCTCTCATGTTTCCCATGCGGGTCAGAGAGCCTGAGTTAACAGCCTGAACAGTGCAATATCTCTGTGGATATATAATGTAGACCGTTTTTTTTTTGTTGTTGTTTTTTTTACCTTTTTTTCTTTACTTATGCTCAATTTCTGTATTTACTGTCGTAATTTTTGTAGGATTAAGGCACTTATTTACATTTAATGCACATAATGCACATACTTTTGTTACAACTTTATACCTAATGCACATACCTCCCCCGAGAATCTTCTGCTCTTGAGAATTTGAGCAACTGCAACTGTCCTGATTCGTCCTTGGGGATCAATAAAGTATACACTGTTGCAGGCACATGGACGCTGTTACAGTGTTTTTTTGCCCAAAAGTCGCTGCTTCCGAGGCCAGGTCAGTGTTAGCATTAGGAGTAGGTTTATGGATATGGTTAGTGTGTGTTGCCTTGCAATCAAATTTGGGGGCTAAAAAGTACCCTGGGCTTGGGCTAACTAGTGGGGAAAAATAGTCTGTGTGTGAGTTAGAGTTATGATGTAGTGTAATGACTTTACTTTTGCAAAACATTTTTATGCATTTCATCTCATTTTGATGAATTCATTTTCAAGACACTTGCAGTTGTAACTGATGCCTTCCTCATTTCTGTCTGTCTCACCTTCAGTATTGGGTGGCAAAAGAATCTTTAACAATATATAATATCACCACTAGGAAGCTCCACTATCTTATTTCTTGAAAAAAAAAAAAAAAAAGTCTGACTAAATAAGGGAGTGTGATCGTAGATTTTTGTGTCAGAAGTGCGGGTAATCTCTGTATGTTTGTAGCTAATTATTTCAGAAAACGAGCCTGTGACTTTACAATGGCACTTGTAAACTATGAAGTTTATAGAGTAATTTTATATTGGAATACAGTCAAACAGTAACTGGCGCTGAAACCTGGCCAAAACATGGTCTTCTTTTCAATGTGCTCCACACATTATGCACAAAGCCAACTTTTCAGTAGAAAAAAAATATCTCAATAAAACCAAATGTATGCAATAAAACCAATGTATATTATGACTTTGTAGCTGCCTATCTGCCTTTGCATTTACATCTCTATATGTGTGTAGGAGTGCGGCAGGGCCGTCTGTAGAGCTAATGGGAGTGTATTGTCAATCCTTAATGTGTTCATTTACAGACCTACGAATATGTCTGAACTTAATGGGATGACAGATATGAGTAAAGCATTTATTGATGGGCTCTCTATTTCTGTGGAAAAACTGTTTGAATGACTCATTCATAATTTAACTTTTTGGTTATAACCATAACAATATTTCAAGTCAAGCTGTTCATAATCTTTTTCCCCTCAGGCATTCCATCAAAATTTTGATCTATGTCAGGTGACATAGGCTACTTTATGTAAAATCCATATTGAATATTTGAGCAAATGCATGTCATTTACATATAATTTTTAGAATGGAGTGGGATGGCATCCTGTGGGGTCAGGGAACGGGGTGCTGACAAGGAGGATTCCAGGGAAGATGGTCCAAGGAGACTCCAAACATAGAGCCACCTACACCAGAATTGCTCCAGAGCCATGTTGTGAGGAGAGATAAATAAAGAACAAGACTATTATTGAGTCTCATCATGTCCTTTGTAGCCTGTACCCTGAGCAAAGAAAAACTTAAGCACCTCTTCTGAAACACCACTCCATGACATTATTGTCCAGCTTGCATTTGTTGTGAATATTTTGTGACTTTTCTGATTGTACATGTAAGAAAAACTGGCAAAATCAGTTGCATGCATTTTTAGCAGCTCATCTGATAGAGCCTAGTACTAGTTTCTTTTGGGTACAAATGATGAAAAAGGTGTCAGGACACATAGATACACTGCACTGAACATACCAGCTGATAAAGCCAACACAGAAGATACAGATTGTATGGTACAGGCTTTTAGGTCCAAAAATACATGTGTTGAATGGTAGTCCAAAAGATATGCAACCCTCATTTCAGGGTATGTTGATGTAGCATGGCCCCTCTGGGCCTGTCCTGTTGCAGCTGGACTGTGACTCTGGTCCTGCCTTTGCTGCCTCCCCACCAGCTGCTGCCATGTCCTCTTGCTTGGACCTCAGGGCCCTCTAAGGATGGGATGTCAAAGCTGGAAACCTTCCAGTGTGCAACCAAAAAAAATAATTGTTTTTGCAACAGAACGTCTGGTTTGTCATAAGGCGTTTGTTGGGTAAAGTATTACCAGGGAAACTTTTTAAGGAATTAAATGGTTCCTTCCACCCGTTCCTGTCTGTGTTTCCAGGTTTGTTGTTAGGCAGTTGTCCACGGTAACCAGAGTAGCATCGCCGTGCCCTCAGCTTGTTTGCCGTATCTGTTTTTCTGTCTTTTATTTTTTAAAATGAATTAGGAGGCTGACAGAAAAGGCTAAATTTACTTTTAGTGTTATCAAACAAAAGGAATTGTCTTCCCCTCATGCTAAACTGGCCCTAAATCGCTGAATCAATACTAGAGTGCGTCCTTGTTTGATGAATGAGGCGGCACATATGTTGAAGCAGCCTCTCTGTGTGTATTTGACCAATCAGAGATGTTGCACTGATAGCCACGCCCCCTGAAAGTTGAAAGATTGCAAAAGCCCCCTTTTTCTAGGGTAAAAAATTTCATTTGCATTTTGACCGCAGCTGAAACACAGGTTTGAGTTCCTCAAAAGTTTCCTAGTGCCTGGGAAAAGTTCCTGAGCAGAATTTAGTATCTCATGTACAAATCTTACTTTTGTCATGGGTATAGATTTACGAGACTGTTATCTGGCAAAAAACAACCCCTTTGGTTTCATTTGTGTCATTTGAACAGTAGCTTATTACGACCTGTAGTTTTGTTTTAAAGTTAAGCAACCTGTAAATAATGACAACGCGGTGTAGTATTACAGGAGTGACAAAATTGTTCTTTAATGTTAGCAAATGTTCGCTTCATTTTCTTCAAAACTGACAATAAAATTTTGCTTTTTGCTTGGTACTCATCCCTGTCTGTGCTCAGCAGAAACGCACTGCACAAAACTGCAAACATGTCCACTAAGATCACAGGAGTGCAGTTTGATTGTATCTGTCATTAGTGGTGACGCTACACAGGTATTCATCCAGCGCCAATGCCATCGGGTAAGTGGTACAGATTACTGATGTTAAAAACCATTGAGCTTCTAGATTATTCATCCCTGCCATTACAGCCTTACTGAACACGCACAGACAGGTTGAGCCCTGTGACAGAGAAGATGCTATCTGCCTTTGTGAAGGTTGTTCTTTCAAGTTTGTTATGTAATGTTGTGAGGGCCTAATATTGTGTTAGAGTGGATTATATGGCCAAGGTCTGATGTGTTTGTGTGAATTATGTGACAAAGTAATGTGCCAATGTGTATTATCTTACAAAGGTCTAAAGGTGTTGGTGTATATTATGTTGCATATGTATGTCTAAATGAAACTTTTCCCTTAACCAAGTAGTTATTATGCCTACCCTTAACATAAAGTTATGTCCCAGACCCAGAAGAAACCGGAGAGCCAGTACCACAAATCAGTTCTCACAAGTAGCAACTACTTTATTTTATTTTTATTTGTATTTATTTATTTATTTATGTATTGCTTCAAAGATGAGCATGGCTCAAAACAACAAATAAAACCAGTCAATCACAAACTTGAACTTCCCTGACAAAAAAGAACATGAACTAAAAGACAAGGCTCTGAGCTGTTGCTTAACTGCAAAACAGGAGAAAATGTATGTGAAAGAGAACGGGCTTCTCACTCCCACTCACAACTGCTGCTTGACAAGTCCAGTTATTTACAGGTTACACACTCATTTCTATTTACTAACTTACCAAATAACATGCCTCTGATTTAAATCACAAATCTGTCAACAATTACTATCATCATTGGAAGCCACTCTTTCTATACTTTGATTTAAGTGGGACAGAGAGAAAGAGGGCAGCATCAGCTGGTCTAACTAACCATAACCATGTGGTTTTGTCACCTAAACCTAACCTTTCCCTAACCTTAACCAAGTTACATTGGTGGCTAAAGTAATAAAACTGGCTAAAATGCCAGACATGATATGTGAGATATGTTGATTAGAAATGTATGCGATATGTCAGAAGCAAATGAAATCTGCAACAAAATATGTTTCTCCCTAAACATCATTAAGAATGCATTGTATACGTATGGTAAAGTAATTTTGAGTTGCACAGGCGATTTTCAATCAGTTAGCTGTCTGGTGTGGCGGTGTGGTGGTATTGTGATTGACTGCTAATCAATCGTTTGCTATTGATTCGATGTCAAACAAAGCATTGCCAGCCCAGTGTCTTCATGTTAAATTCCATCACAAATTTTTTGTTCATACCTTGAAGAGTAAGTCACAGCATGATTTACTGTTCAACATAAACTGAACCATTTTTAAATATCTTCTTTTTGACATCAATCATCAATCTCAGAGTTTCATATGAAAATCTTCATGCGGGGAGGGAGGTATTTTCTGGTTGCTTCTCTTTGAAGTAACATTTCACTTTAAATTTCAGAAAGTTTTTGTTTACTGTGTCTACACTTACTTCTTTAGAAGTTCAGAAATGGATAACCACCAGTATTGCTATATTTTATGTTTATTGTAAGTATATTTGTACATGGAGTATAGACTTTTGGTTTTTGTTATTATGTTATTTATGTAATGCTCCAGCTGCATTCAGACTGAGGATGCAATACAGTGCAAATGAATTGCAGAGATATCTTGAGGCCATTTGGGTTAAAAATGCTGACATGTCAGCTCTCCTGAAAGACGGCACCATGTCTTTATGATGTGCTGACAATAAGTATTAATTGACAAGTGTATTAGTTTGCATAAATGCAAGCTGGGGAAATGAAGCGAGAGAGGTAAAAGCTCATTCCAATCCAGCAAGCGTTTGACAGATGGCAACAGTCTGGAGGAGTCATGTAAACCCCTCAGGTTTACATGACGTGTGAGCTCAGTGTCAACCTCAGCAGCTGTGCAGATGCAGCTTCCTCTTTGCTTGTTGTACTGCTGCACACAGTGCTGGTCCCAGGACAGGGGGTTCAAAAAATGACATGTTCTGGACCCCCAAGTCGAGTCTCATTAAGCCCTGTACCCCCGCCTGAATTGATCTTGCCCATGGGACTATATGTGTAAAGATATTTTGGTTTTAATTATGGAATTTCGTAGGTGTCATACTTGCCAAATAAATTAGTAGTGCGATTAAAGCAAATACTGAAATAATCACTAGTACATTTTTTATAGCGTCATAGCAACAAAAACAGTTCACCCTTTGAAACCTGAGGAAATTCATTTGCTTTCTTTCAAAAAGATGGGAAACAATCTGCAAATAAGCAAGAGGTAACTCCAAAACTAGAATAAAAATCTACCAAATTAACAAAATATCAACCCCAAAACAAAACAAAACAACAGGAAACTAACAAAACATATTAAAAATGACAAGAATTATTCAAAAGATATATTTAAAATGATTTCAGTGATGCTGGATGAAAGGCATCCGAACCTTTCACAAGTATATTAAATTAAAATACTTTTTTTTTTGTGCGAAGGACCCCCTGAAAGACCCTCCAAGACCCCTGGGAGTCCCGGGACCCCACTTTGAAAACCACTTGTCTGGGATACTGATATAACTTTCATAATCATGCTTTTTAATGCACTGTTGCAGTGTACTTGCTCCCAGACTTACACTACAAAGCCCTAAAGCTCTTTGGTTACATTTACATCCAAATAAAAGATGTGATCTTTGGTTTTTTTGGGGCCGTTCCAAAGCCAGACTTTCTTGTGATAAATACAGAGAAACCAAATGGAGTTTCTTATTTGCCCAGGAAGCAATTAAAAGATTGGATCTTTACTTCTAAGAGTAAAAAGTCTAAAAAAAAATAAAAAATAAATCTAATCTTACATTCATGTGCAACTATGATTTTGGTGTTGTGCCCGGGATAGAGGACCTTTTGGCGTGTTTAGCCTGCTTTTAGCGCACATTTAGCCTGGTTTTGAGGGTGATTTACACTGCATTAGCTGGGAGGCCAACGAAGCAGCTGCCACTGTGTCAGAGTGTGATTCCAGAAGATTCCACTCAAGTAGCTGTTTCACTCTGCCATCTGCTCAGTCTAGTTCAGTCTCGCTGTTTATCTCTTGCTCTTTTTCTGTCTTTTTACTGTGTATCTTTCCAGAGCTGTCTTTATCTCCTGTTCTTTGTCTGGGTTCTATTTCTTTGGAGGCCTCAGATGAGGAGGAGGGCCTGGGTGAGAAGCGGTTGAAGAGGTGGCAGTGCAGGGTGAGGAGGAGGCACTGGGAGACGGAGGGTTGGGTGACATGAGTGTCCTTTCGATGGAGCATCTGATACTGTTATTTAGCAGTCTTTGTGTGTTTTAAATTTACAAAAGCACAGGCCAGGCCGGGAGAGGCTGTCCTGGAATCTGTTGTGGCATTGTGTGGATGCGTAGAAATACAGTCAAGCCTTGGATTCTCTCCAGTTTGTGCAGGGAAAAGACACTTTTTAGCACAATGAGCACATCAGACAGTCATGTTGTTCATGTCGACACACAGATTCTGGAAAGCTGCCGAATGGTTCTGATCAAAAAAAATTAAGCTTTTATGGGAGGCTGTGCAAATCAACACTGAATTAAAACCTTTGCCTGAATATGGAATTCCTGATCCAACACATTTTCTCTAGCGGGAAAATCCATGGGTTTTTCACATGATCATGCCTTTCACTGTCTATGATTTACGCTGGTGTAAAAAAGTTTCTCTACATGCATCGTAAATGGTACTGGACCCACTGACATCTGCTGCCAAACAATCATCTTGCTCATGAAAAGCTGATTCTGCGGCGCACACTAAATACATAACTGGCTGTTTTGCAACCAGCTTTGCTTGATAAATTCACAGTGGCCATCATTCTAACTTGCTGCTGAGCCATAAAAAAAATCTACTAGCTAGCTACCCTTTCAATTTCGTTGGCTGATGTGTTAACGTTGTTCAAACAGCAACAAAATCCTACAGGAGGAGGATCACTACAGCTCAGTCGGGCTTGGTGGGTCATCAGGGGTGGCTAACCACTTAGCTGTTAGCACTTTGCTCTTTAAAACTACACCGATTATGCTGAGTTTTATAAGAAAGGTGCAAAACTTTTCTTTTTCACATAAAAACATGTCCACATGTCATGAATTATTGAAAAGGAGTTTGGACAATCACATTCCTATGACTTTCATTCAGGAGACCTGGGTTCAAGCCAAAGTGTTAGCCATCTAATATCTGCATATCTTAACATTTTCCTCACCTTAACCAAGTATTTTTAGCAGGTAGCTGGCTAGCCAGTGGCTTCACTGGTTCAGGAAACACTCCTGTTGGTCGTATCACAGGGTTGGAACAAATGACCTTTGTGGTTGTCCGGGGTGGAAGACTTATTGCTTCTGAGCATGCCAGTGTTAATGTTAATGATACTGTTGGAACAACACAACAAGCACACAAGTTCTTTAATCTCATCCACTCTGACAGTCCCGCTGCTGGGATAATCATTATAAATGCATGCTGCTTTGCTCAAACCCACAAAACTTTATTTGAAATTTTAGTGGAGATCTCAAGATTTCCAAAGATCCCAAATATGTCCTGCTGAATCGCAGGGAAATGTGCATAAAATGATGCATAAACACATAGATATCTTCTATTTGAATATTTCACTCAACATAAGTGTGATGGAGCTTCAGTTAAGTGTTACAGATGGTAGATTCAGAACATGTATGTGGCATTGTTGTACTTAAGGGGAAATTTAAGGAAAAATCAGAGGTTCAAAGGTTTAAAAATAGCAAAAAGACAGAAAGTTTGTCTGTTTACCTCTGTCATTGCTGCATCATGCAGGCATCATCACCACCAAGTCAGAGCCCATCCTACAAGCCCAGCTCAGACCAGAGAAGGCTCTCTTTATAAAGGGCCTTTTGGGTGGAGGGGGCCAGCTTTGGTGGATTAGTCCCAAAGCAGAGGCAATTTACACTTGTAATTCCAAATGATGAAGCGGCTGTTTGCTTGTGCAGTGCTCTTGTAGAGGGCTTGTTTGTGCCACAACTCGATTTGCATACATTTCTTAGCGAGTAAGACAAAAATTCAGGACTCTTTTTTGTTTTGGGCTATTTGGCTGACCGATAGGAACAATGTGAGTAATGTTTGCCCTATAGACCGCACGGCAATGCTGAAAGGAATTGTCTCTGTGCAAATTGGGCGCAGTACAAGTATTGCTGTTTATCATATTTTTCAGTGTGAGCAGAGGAATGCTGTAAGTATGGTGGGTGGATAGAGTGTGACTGGGTATTTTACTGTTAATTGTATTTGAGTGGGCTGTGAGCATGGTAGATTTTGGTGTATTCAACCATGTTAATGAGATTTTAAATTTAACTGGAAATGCAGTATCTCCATCCTTCTGCAACTTCTACTAAATATTTGGCCAGCATTTTTATAATTCTAAAAAACAACAACAACAACTCAGGAAAAAAAATACAATTTTGTAACTTTTGTAACTTTTTCAATATGAAGCCCTTTTTTTCACCTCCAGCAGTTTGTAAGATGAAATATGCACAAACCACTGCTATATGTTTCACTGTGAATAAGAAATCATATTCAGATGAGTTTTTCCAGTCCCAGATATTTGGTTGAAATAGACCTGGGGTCCGTTTCACAAAGCAGGTTTAGTGAAAACTCTGAGTCTGTTTACCCTGAAATGAGGGAAACTCTGAGTTTTCCGTTTCACAAAGGAAGGTAAAGGAAGGTTTCTCTCTGTGTCCGCCCTCTTTCAGCCACACGGTATTTAACTTCCTCATTCATTCAGTCAGCAGGCGAGTTTTGGCGTGACATATTAGTTCTGTCATCTGTTATTTAAAATAATAATTAAAAAAACAGTCAGTAGGCCTTTATTAGAAGTCCATTAGTAGCTAGGTGGCGACTTTTTTCACGAACATGGCATGTCCTTTTGTCAACGATCCCGTGAATGAAGGTGCAGTGTTGCTGCGCAGAGAATTAAATATTTGTCAGGAGATGGTTAGACACACGCATGAGATTATGCCGGGGTCTTACCTGTTTGTAATGTTTTTATATTTCATCTTAAGCTGCTGCCATGTGCGCTTCTCCCCCGCGGGATTGCTCCTAGATGAAATAAATTAATAGGCTACCATTCAAGCAGTTTCCCCCTGTAATATTATTGTGATTGCAGCGGACTACATTTAAATTTACGCACTGACCCGAGCAGCAATGTTCTCCCACGCCGTCTCCTTCTCCTTTGCCGCTGCAGCGGTGTTGCACTTTAAAAAAAAAAAAAAAAAAAACATGTTCAAACTCGCTGTATGAATGCATTAAGATTTCCAATTCAACTGGGGTGAAAAACGCAGCCCAATGCTTCCCCATTGCCATGGTGACTCGTCAACTCGGGGCTCCATTGACGCTGTCTTTTTATAGCTGTGGTGCACGCGCTTAACTCCAGGTGAAACTACTCCGAGTTGATCAAACTAACTCAAATCAGCTGTTCTGGAACCGAAAACTTCAGAGTTTCCTGTCTCAGAGTAGATCAACTCAGAGTTCAGGGTAAGACTCGGAGTTTGTTGAACCTGCTTTGTGAAACGGACCCCTGCACCTCAACTTACATTGTGTCACATTATTATTATCTGTTTCCTTGATGTACTGTGTGATATTCTGATTAGCCATGGCATTGCCGTCGTCTTCCTTATTGAATAGTATTGAGTTGTTTTATTTTTGAGCCATATTGAGCTATTGTACAAAAAAACATGCTCTTCCCAGATGCCCACTATCTTGGCCTGAATACAGAATGCACTCACCATCAACATTAACTACCACCAACTACCTCCAGTTACACAGCTTCACCACACAGTCTCTTGGCTGTGATGATGAAAGTAACACTGTAGAAGACAAATGAGAGAGAGAAGAGAGAAAAATGAGAGGAGAATAAGAAGATCTCAGTCCCAAAGTGATTGGCCTGTGCTTGATGACCAAAAGAACAGAAAAAGACAGGCAGAGGAGCAGATCAACAAATTGTCTGGTGGTTTAGAGAGCAGCAAATCTGATTATTTCTGTAGGTGCCTATATCTTTCTGCATTCCAGGGACAGGCCCCATATTTCGGGCCTCAGGAATGTCCCCAGTTTGGCCCCTTAGTATTATTTCCAGGATAGGTCTAGTGATTGGTCATTTTTACTTCATGACTGAGGGATTTTTATCCCATCCACGAGTGAAGATTGTAGGATAGTTGTAGCCAGAGGGTCTATAGTGAAATAGGAGGCAGACTTGAAAGGCTTTGGTGACATCCCATAGGTGAACCTTTATTTACAAGTGCATCCATATAATGTGTAAAGACAACAAAAAACTACAAAAAAATACTATTTATAAAGGTCGCTGAGGATAATTCAACTGCAGTCAAAATTTAAGCTTAAGCTCTGACCTTGACAATGGCTCACCTTCTCTCTCTGGCGTCTCGCAGATGACTGAATATATAGAAGCATACTGCTTGTTAAGCTGTGTTCAGCCCCAACCAATCTCACTAAAGGGGTGGGCAAACAAAACATTTTAAATACAGCACTGAACAAACATACATCATAATTATTACAGGAAACTCAAATTTCTCACTGCACTTGGACGTATCATCCACCACAGTTTCCTGGATCATCCACAAAGCCTAAACTAAATACAATCAAAACTCATAATCAGTTTTCCCTCAAATGTGGTAGCTTCTCCGGTCGTGTGACGATGACGTAGCTGACATCACTGAATGTTTATCAGGTCATGATTCGCGGTGCGGCCCCCTCCCGCACAATGATTTCCCACCAATGGCAAGAACAAACAGAAGACAAAGGAAATTCTTAGTGAGTGATGGAAGTCTTAACTTTAACATAACGCTAAACACAAACAGACCCGGGATAGTAACGTGTATTTGCACTCTTGATCGGAATTCATGGTTAACGTAACAGGTAATAAAACTAAACAAACAAAGGTGTTAATGAAATGGTTATGAAATGAACAGGTAAATAAGTGACAAATGGTGATGTGAAGCCCACTTAGTCACAAATATAAACCTGCCCAGACATTAGTATAGTGGTAGTACTGCAGGATAATGAATAATGTAAATTGACACAGTGCATGCTTGTGATTTTAAAGGGGCAGTTGAACCATCCTGAACTCCTCCCCAGTCAGTTGTTTGACCTACCTGTCACCCCGTCTGCCTCCTAGCACAGCCCTGAAACTAAGGGATTTGATGTTCTTGTGATACATTACAAAGACAGGTAATCCACAACAGAAATACATTCCCCTCGCAACGTAATTGAGAATGCAGTTTAGCTGTATGAGAACATCACTTTTAGGAGACAGGGCTCAATAAGGTTGACAACAGACAAAATACAGTTTTAAACAGTAGTTTGAGCAAAACTGTCATCCATGTGGACACAGAAATAGTTTGTGCCTGTTAGTGTGAAAAAGTGATACTAGTAAAGCAATGTTAAACCTTATTTGAATGGTTGTTTTTAAGAATGTCCACCTCAGTGGCAGGAGGCTAACAGTTAGTATTTGGAGCATCCAGCCAGTATCCAGCACTCAGTAACAATGAGAGCAAGATAGCACCACTACTGTCCTACAGAACAGCTGGGGGGTGGAGGTGAAATAATAATGACCGTTTCAAGATGGGCCAACTATCCCTTTAAAATGTCAGTCATGCGGTGTGCATATTCATTCATACATTCATTATCTTGCAATACAACTCATGACTGGACAGGTCCCTTTAAGGAAAAATCAAGACAGCACGTATTCCCATTATTCCCATAAATTCTATAATTTCGGTCACATTTCAAAATATCTCTCCCACACAAAGTTTTTTTTTTTTTTTTGGATTTATGAATCACATCCACCGATTAAGATGGAAACAGAAATGAGAGTGAGTGTAAAAGTTTGCCTGGTAACTACTCCACCTGCAGTGACATGCCCCTTTAATAATCACACATGAAGTTTACTGAGAACGGGATTGAAAAAAACGGAATGACTTGAGGACTACACTACCAGACTTACTCTAGTAATACTGTCGTATGTGGACAAGACAAGTGAAGAATGTTTTTGACAAGTATCCACGGCTTTGGTCACCTCACTCTGCCTGGTTATGAAACGCTGTCAGCAACAACCCATGGTACACGCTTTGCAAAGCAGTCCGACTTCACCTGTTCAGTCTTTCTCTTTGAGATACAAGGAGTAAAAATACACCTGCTTGCTTCACAGCTGCACCTTTGAGATAAGTCTCTAAATTGTCATAATATTGTGACATTAAAATGAAGCCATTTATTTAAATTTGAAAATGTGGAGGTACAGAAGTGGGGAGAATGAAGCTGAAAGCCAGGCTCAACATGTTTTGAAATTGTGTGACGTGTCACATTTCGCACGGCAGGTAATTAAGCTTTCAGCATCCATGTTCAGAGTTAATTTAAGGTGTTGCTGAAAAAGTACGGCGTCGGTCTTGTGGACCTGGGCGGTGGATGCAAGTGTGAGTTGTCAAGACTTTAAAGACAGTGATTAACACTTGAAAGCATCTAAAATTAGCGCTGTCTTCCTTTTAATTCTTAGTGTCACTCTGTGTTGGAGTGTTTGACTTTAGATGCGGTCCCCTTCTCTTTGAATTGTATTCAGAACTCAAATGTCATGTTTTAAACCAGATTTGATTGTTTTCCTCACCTCAGGACTCTCTGATCCTGCTTTCACAGTGAAGACTTAACTTAACAAAAGCAGCTTATTTCGATGAGTAACAATACAGATTTGTGTTCGTCTTCCTGCTCTGTATAAGTTATGCAAAGAAGCTCGCGTGCCAACAGTGATCTGTCACTCATTAGCATTGCACAGTTGTCGCACCAGTGTTGAGACAATGCTGCACACAGAAAACTCAAAGTGCCTGCAACCAAAAATAGTCCTCCAGAGCGATGCCATGGGGGAACTCAGTGCAGGTCCCCGAAGAACCTTTGCAATCGCAGCTCTTTCAAGAACTTTAGTTTCTTAAAGAACCATTCCAGTTCCACAAAGAACCATGTGCTGAGCTCCTTCTAAGGTAAGGTGCATGCAACAGCTCCACACAGAGTAAAGCATGGTTCTTCATTTTAATCATTTTTCTTACTAAAAATGAAAATAATGACATAACAGTGATCATCCCTACTACAATCTTGACTCATATTGCTGTATTTGCAATATTTGTCAAAATAATTGTTTTATATGATTTTTTCATTACTAATTAATCTATTTTGTTTTTTCATTATTTAATATTTATTTTATTTTATTCTATTTTATTTTATTTTGACTGCTCTAGTGGGCAGAGTATTGACTGTATTAACCTTCCTTAAAGGCCAATGCCAATGCTTCAGAATGTTTAGCCCATTTATTACAATTTATCCACATTTTACATTGACATTTTCAAAATCACTTGATTTTCAAATTTGAATTTTCAGTTGAAACAGCCACCTTATAATGTTCTATTTTCTCTGGCTAACAAACTCATCAACATTCATAAACCACAGAACTAATCATTCTCTGTGGAAAGCAAATGTTTCCCAGGGGACTATTTTCAGGCGGAGGGACTGTATCACTCCACCTAATTTCAAATCATCAAAACGCTACAGTGCTGCTGCTTTGAGAAAAACTAATGTGGAGGACTTTATTGTGGTGGTGGAATACTGGTGTGAAGGCAGTTTGAAGTCTGTGAAAAGGAAAGATGAGCAGAAACGTGAAGTGCTTTGTAGATATCACACTAAACATGCAGAATGGCTTCCTGAATATTCAAAGAAGCATTAAGATGTGGCGATGGCTCTTTTGGTCTTGCTTGTCAGATAAAGAACGTCTACCCTTTCTGAAGAATTCAAGACCAATGTATATATTTTTTTTTTATTTGAGCAAAACACATATTTATATACACTTACATCAATTACTCATCTCATAATCACTGGGATTACTTTCATACAGTGATGCAAGATAGCATTATGTGAGTATGCATCTTAATATTTAGATTTGCATCCATAAAGGTGCATCTGCTGTTCCAGTAAAGAAGATGTTGAAATCCAGCATCGGAAAGAGAGGTGCAGAGTAGCTATGATTTATTTTGCCTATTACTGTTATCATCAAATCAAATCGAGTGTTATAGATAGGCTTGGAAATTTCATCTTGGGCTGTCTTCATAGTTTTTTTTTCCCCCTCTTTCCTAGCCCACCCAATGTAATAAATAGCTGTATAATAAATCAAGCCCTCCCTATTCTTGCAGGCCACTCAATATGTATGTGGTGTGACAGGCTAGGCTGAGGCTCAGATCATATATCTACTGACATGATGGCAGAATAAATCACAGCTATTATAGCACCTGGCTGCCCAAGGCTACAGAGCCCGCTGCTCTCTCCCTCTCTCTCTGCCTTCTCTTTGATTCCCTCTCTCTTTGTCTAAGACTCTCTCCCTCAGGCTCTCTCTTCTTTGCAACTGAGAAATTAGCTCCCCTCGGGTCCTTGGTCTGTATTTCCTTTCCTCCGTGTCCTTGTAGTGTGCTAGTTTAAAGGCGCTCTTGTTTGGCATTTTAGGATCAATAAATTATTTAATGCTTCATTAATTTTGTGACATTAGCACAATTACCGTAGACAAATGAGACCGTCACCGACTGGCAGCCTCTTCCGACCTCTACGCTGCATTTTACACTGTTTGCTGTCGAGTGGGATTTGGCCAGAAAGCTGCAAGTTTGTTTTAAAGGGATAGTTCATCCATTTTGAAAATGTTTGTGTCATCGCAATCCTGAGTGCTGGATACTGGCTGGATGCTCCAAATGCTAACTGTTAGCCTCCTGACATTGAGCTGGACGTTCCCCCAGCTAACACTCTGAAAAATAACTTTCTTCATCCACTCAGATGGACATAAGTAGGTAAACAATGACACAACCTGAGTCACTTTGACGGTATATATGCACACAATGAATCAACATGTAAGACCAGATTAAGAAAATGTCGCTTAAAGCTGCTGTCCCCATGTTGAAACAAAACTTATTCCCCTATTCAAGCTGCACCGATGCCTATAAAATGGGAATTTTACCTGATTCAGAATTAATGGATGAAATTAATATTTCATCTGTTTGACCCCTGTGAGTTATGTCTACAACACACACACACACACACACACACACACACACTCACACACAGCTGAACTAATATATAGCTTTACACATAGTTTTCTAACAAACTGTTATCCCTGTCACTATATGGCAACCCTGTCTCTTGAAACAAGCTGACAGCACTGACAACAGATTCATGGATGCACATGTATTATCATCATTATTATTATTTAATCAAAATGCATTAATGATGACAAATGATATCACAATGATATGCTGAATGCAATAAAATGTTTATGATCCAATGAAAAAAAAACCATTAAAGATTAATGAGGTGAGCGAGATGAGAGAGGAAATAAGTAGTACTTTTGCCAGTCATCATCATGGCTCAGAAAACTCTGATTTATTTTCTTGTTTGTGTTATATATTTTTTCCTCCAAATTATGAATAACCCATTGCAAGTGTCTTGTTATTGATTTGAATATTTGTGACTTAATTTATCAGAATTCTGACTTCCTTCCTCACAGTTAATACATGAGAATTCTGTTTTTTTTCCCCTCACACTTGTGATGTAATAACTCAAAATTGTACAATTTTTTTGTCACATAAAAAAAAAAAAAAAAAAAAAAAAAAAAGATTATGTAGCAGTTGATAGGCTATGTGCATGCATTTGCAAGGGCGCTCAAAGCCGGTAGCTTCAGTCGTCTATAGGGTTAGTCTTTGCTGTGCAGGGTAGATAATACAATAAAGGACTATTTTCATCGTAGTGTCTAGAAACAAAGGGTTTTAACATCACTGCAGGAAGCGCACAAAGTCCAGATAAGCCTTGGAGCACAGGAGTGGACACTGAAGACAAAACAGGACAGATGAAGCCGAGGCGGCCTCTGTCAGACACACACAGCTTCAGAGTGGGGAGTGCGCCACAGACTGAAGCTGCTGCCTGTCAAGACCACTCGCAAATGAATCCATATGCCCTAAAAATACCACACAAATTGAAAAATAAATAAATACACACATACATTAAAAAAGCACAACAATTGACATCATAATTGTGACATATTAAGCTGCAATAATAACGAAAAAAATTTGTCAATGTGGAAAAAAGTCAATGAGTTTTACGATTTATCATTATTTCATGTGACGGAAACTGGCTTCCTGGACGAGGACATGTCATTACACACAGCCAAATGCTTCCAGACATTTTCCTCTATCTTATTATTATTTTTTTTATTATCTATTGATACTGATAAACGGAGTGTGTGTCCTGCCAACAGGTCTCTAAAGATGTGATGTAGCTGGTTATTGCTGAAACTCTCCGCCACAGCCTCCATCCTTCATGGCCGTGTGAAAGTCAGAAATAATTAATTTGAAAACAAAAGAACACTGCTGAGAAACTGATTACAGCCTCAGATTGCTGAAGTGCCACAGTAAAAATTATGAGATGACCCATGTCTTCGCTAAATTAGGGTCTGATTTGCAGCATAATTTGCATGTTACTGATAAAGTCTTAAAAAATTACAGGCATGAAATCTTTGACAACCTCCACAATTATCACAAATTATTACATGTCTGCTGGTGGAACTAGCACACAGGTATCAGAGTTTAATTTAATGCTTTTTAAGGCTTTGTAAAGATAAATTTGAACCGAACTGAAGACTGATTTTGTGCTGTGATATCTTGTGCCGAGGTCAGTCTGCGGTAGGAGTACAGTGTGGTCAGCAGGGTCCCAGTCATAAGCTGAGCTTTGTGGGGATGGAGATGAGCAGATTGTCCATGGTGCTGAGACGACAGCAAAGCGACAGTCTCCGCAGCAAAGCGAATCCAGGTGAATCCTAGTTTTTTTTTTTTGGTTTCTTTGTGAAGGAAACAAAACTTTCCAGGCTTGTGGAGGCAATCAGCAGCAGCAGAGGCAGGGTTTGGTATGGGTGACCCTGATGTCACCTCCAGCCCCCCTACTGGAAGTCTCTGGTGGGCAGATGATGAACCTATCAAAAGTAGTGCAGCTCTAGCTTTGCACAGTACAAGTCCAATCAATCACACGTCATTCATACTGCTGTGAGCATACAGCGTCACTGACATATTGATGCATTTTTCCTGGTTGATGCAAAATCAGAAAAAAAGCTACATATTGTAATAGTGCAGTAGTGAAATAGTTTAACTCTGATTCATTTTTTCTTTAAATCTTTGCAAAGTTTGCAAAATGTGTGTGTTATTTGTTTTATATAGTTGTAAATATTAGGATTATTAGGGTTTGAATGGCAGTTCAATTTTGTTTGCTTCCAGTTTGTGCAATGCTGTAAAAATTATAATAATACTAACTTCTCTCATTTATAAGTGTGTCATTTTATTTGTGTATTTGTGTGATAAAGGATCTGTACAATTTAGTTTGACTTGTGTGGGTAACACTGAAATAATCCGATTCTCTGTTTTATTTGTTTGTTTCTATTTGTTTCTATATTTTTATATGCATATTGTTGTAAATGTCGAGATTATTCATGTGTGTTTTTCTAAATGTCTGAGTGCTCCCACATCACAGCTTTCTGGGGGAGCGAGGCAGGCTGTTGGTCCACTAGCTCCACCAGCTCTGCCTGGTCTTCAGCAGCGTGGCAGCTCGTCCACACTGCTGCTTGTGGCCTGGTGGTGAAGTGCAGCCACACTGTCCGCCATTCACCAGAGAATGTGGTGTATGCAGTTCTTTTGGAAAACATGTTCCGTTTTAGCCTATTTATCTCATTAATGTAAATAACATTCCTTCATTCAAAAATGCATTATTTGTGATTAAACTTGTGATTAAAAAATAGCTGTTGCTGATATATTACTGACTTCTACAGATTTTAATGTTTCCATGGGAGCTCAACACTCTCCTTGTGGCTTGAACTGGAACCCGGTCGGTTTCTGACTATGTGGGCTCTAGTTTCCCGGCGCAGCGGAGGGTGGCGCAGTGAGGCGAACCCCGCGCAGAGCTAGTTTCGACCAGCGCAACCCGAGGGGCGCACAGTTTGCTAGTTTCGCAGACTGAGGTGCGCCGAGATGGGAGTGGCGGCACAGCAGGGGGAGGTGTCGACAGATTCAGCTTGGCGCAGTGACAGTTTCGTGCCAAAAGGCTTCGCCGGTGCGCCCAAAGCTCACCACCTGAAACCACCCCTGCGTTCCAATACTCATACTACCATACTATTTAGTAGGGGAAAAAAGAATGAGTATGTCCCAATACATAGTATGTCAGATGCAGTATGCCAAGAGTACCAGGATGTTCTACTACATCCGGTCAGATTTCGCAGTATGCATGTCAGCATGCTGCTCTGGCCATTCTGACCCACAATCCTTTGCGCAGCGGACGTTACGTCGCACTGACTGAGTTGCGCGTACAGGCCACGCCCACATACAGAAGACAACAAAACACACATATCGCACAAAACTCGCTCAGTGACAGCAGAAGCAACAGGAAGATCAGAAACATGACAGATGACAGCGCAGTATGAAACAGCACTGCCATTTTGACAACATTCAAATTTGCCGCTACGGACGGCAGCGGAAGTGAGCAAGAGCGTCGGAGGTCAAGGATGATGTATGTAGTGTGTCCCAATAGTATGCATTCATATGCATATTTCATACTAAACTACATACTTTGTAAGGGCAGCTGCAGTACATACTAAAAGTAAAAAGTATAAGTATGTGATTTGGAACACAGGGCACGTCTACTTTCAGCGCAAGGCGGAGCGGAGCCGGCGCAGTGGAAGTTTGGCTGACTGGCGTACATCACCAAAACCTCACAATCAGCACAAACGGTGCCAGTTTCCTTTGATCTGACATCAGTTGTGACGGGACAGTTGATATGGAGATATATGTATGTGCTGATTGTGATAGTAGCATTGAATAGTGGTTTTGTCGGTATTTATTGCATTGCTAATGTGCCTGACATTCCGGAAGCCTGTCTGTGAGAGTTTGGTGACGTGTGCGCACTGCTCGCTGGTCTCCGCTCTGCGCTGGTCTCCTGGGCTCTGCTCCGCCTGCGGCAGTAGACCTCCATGTCAATTGTGTAAATTTTCATTACGCCTTCGTGCAGCGCATTTTAAAGGCGAGGACAGTAGGAGGGATGGCGGAGTTGTTGCGCCACCGTGCACGGTGTGCCAAACTTGCAAAATCCACCTGGCCACACCCAGTTGGCAAAGCGCAGCTGCGCTGTGTCCCTGCCTCACCAGGTCTGCGAAACTAGAGCCCCGTGATTCTAACAGACTCCTTTATTAGAGAGCAGCTGGAGTTTTTCTACACAGAACGTGGCACAAGTAAGTCCATGGACTTTTGTGGATTTCTCTCTACAGAAGCTAAAGTGAATAGTCCGGTTTCTTGTGTACATGTAACAGTAGTGTATGAGAGAAAGTGTGCAGTGGGGTAGATTCATCTACAACAGAATAAGTGTTAGGTTCAGCGGTGGGTGTGGAGTTTTGCAACATCAGAAATGTTAACTTTCAGTACAGCATAACTAATTTTGCCAAAAATGATAAATGAAATTTGATCAAATGCTTATGTGGAAATCAAGACTTTCAAATGTAAGACTACTCAATAACTTTTAAGGCCTAACATTCATAAAATTGAACTGAAGATATTTTAAGACTTCAAGGACGTGCAGACACCCTGTCATTTTGTCCCCAATTTAATCCACTAGAGACTGTCAGCGTCATGACTCAGTCATATTCAGCATAATCAAATATGAAAATAAATTGTCTTTGTGAATCCAGCAATAATCTGCACACACACACACACACACACACACACACACACACACACACACAGTGGTGCAGCAGTGGATGTGAATGAATGAAAGAAATTCTATTGTTCCCTCAATACAGGAACAAGATATTTGTCATCTCCACCAATATGGGCTTCATCAGTGTTGATCAAAGAAAGATGACAGCCAAGATTTGTCAGTCGTGTGCCATGTTCACACGCTTTTTGTTTTGTTTTGTTTTGTTTTTCCAGTCGCTTTCAAGGATTCCCACTGACCCATGTTCATACCAATGGCGTTTTAACCATCGTGAGTCTTCCTTGAAAATGTCAGTGGCTGGGCTATGTTTTGATGCCCAAGGCTATACTCTATACTAGAAGCAGCTGTTTAACAGACAGCAGTTCTCTAACAA